>VMKM01003657.1:0-30000 GCA_008360985.2 Macquaria ambigua | reverse complement strand
CTGCTGCTGCTGCTGACACAACACATATTGACCAGGGTTCAGTCACTGCAGCTGGATTCTACAATATACTTTTAACTGTTATGGACACTGTGAGGTTTTAGTAGGTTGTTATGAATGTATTAAGAATGATGATTATGAAATTAAAAGAAAAAAATAATTTAGCCTTTTGGTTAAACATGGCTTGGAAAGCGAGTGATGAGGTCTGGAGCACACCGTTATAGTTAGAGCTTTTTAATAAGGTGCAGCCACTAACGTTTGAACATATAGCACGTTTTACTCCAGGCCTCACCACTCCAGATTATTACGCAAACCACAGGGAGAATGGAGTATTCAAATGTTTAACACATTATACTAAACCTGCAACTAACAATCACTTTCATTATTGATTAATCTTCTGATTATTTTCTTGATTAATGGATGAATGTTTTTGTCTGTCAGATGTCCGATGAGATAAATGTCTCATTTTGTCCTATCAACAGTCCAAAACCCAACGATATTCAGTTTACTATGATGTAAAACAGAGAAAAGCAGCAAATTGTTTTCGCATGAAAAATTGTTTAAACAATTGATCAATTTAATCAAAATGATTGCCATTTATCTAACAGATTAATCAGCTAATTATTCCAGCTATACATTATACAGGGTTCATACAAAGTATTGAAAGTTTGGAAATTGCTTAATTTTAACCGTTTGTTGTTGTTGATGTTTTCAAGGTTAGGAATATGCTTGAATTTGAGTATACTCCTTGAAAAATGCTTGATTTTCAACATAATCTGGTGTTTCATCATCTACACAATCACTCATGTAAACAAGAAATCTTTTAATATTTGATATGAAACGATCCTGTTGTCATATTTGTTTGTTGTCTCCTGGCATTTATAGTAACTATTTAGATGTGATGATAAAGGCGTTGAGAGTTTGGAAATCTTTGGTTTAGGTACTTTGAAAGAGATTGGAAAGTGCTTGAATTGTACTCTTAAAAAGCTGTACGAACCCTGATTATACATAAAGACATAATACAGGTTTATTTGAGTCTTATTTTCATAGTTTTGTCCATCATTTCTATCAGTAATAATAACATTGTGCTCACCAAGTTAATAGCAGAGATCTGGGAACATGGTGACATCACTAAAAAGAAGTCAGGCAGGTCGAGAAACACAAGCAGTCAGATCAAATAGCAGACAGATTGTAGTAGTTAGTCAAACTTATTTGGATAAGACAATGAAGATGAACAGTGAGCTTTCAGTTTTAGCAGCTCTGGAGCCTGTTCAGGATGTCAGACTCAGTTCAGACCTGAATTCAACCTGCAGAGGGCGACACAGACCAGTTTATCACTATATGTTTTCTTCACTCCTCTGCTGCCTGTGTTGTGTTGTGTGTCAGGAGTCACTACAGCAGCAGTGTGTGTGTATCCATCTCGTGTTGCTGATGCCGTCAAATCACTAAAAGCTGCCAACTCCAGCCTTCCTGTTGCCTCAGGTAAGTCACCTGAAACAAAATCACACTTATAGTAAACCTTTACTGCAGGAATGAAATGAACAGTGAGCTGAAGTGTGTGTGACTGTGTATGTAGTGTACCTATTGAAAATGAATAAGACTTGTATTTGAGTTTCACTGACAGTGTGTTCTCCTTCCTCTCCCAGTGGCCACTGGTTTCCCAGCAGGCCAGACACCACTGGAGACCCGCCTGCAGGAAGTCCGCATGGCAGTGGCTGACGGTGCCACAGAGATCGACATTGTCATCAACCGGACACTCGCCCTCACAGGACAGTGGGAAGGTACACTGTGACCACATGACAAGAAAGACGCAGAAAGTAACTTTAGCACACGTCACTCTGACTGTAGCCTGTAGGTCCACAATAATCAGCTTTGAGTTAAAAACTTAAGTTTAAAAAAAAATGTAATTTAAAAAAAAACCTTTTAATCTAGATTTATTTCCATCTGTGTTTTGGAGCTGGAATTTCTGTCATTTTATATGAATGGCCCATCATTACAGGAGAAAAAGGAAACTGACTCTGCTCAAGGTCCATTTACTTGTTTTTCTTAGAACGTTTGACTGTATCATCCAGTCATCATCAGCAGATGGTGTTACCCAGTTGTCATGGAACTGTAGATGTTCAAACTTTTTGTTATGCTGAGCATGTTTAGGACTTCTTGTCCATGATGGTTAAAAGTTCAAATTTGAGCTTGTTCATTCTTGACCTTGGAAATGGCAGTTGACAAAACAATATCCACTCATGGTCCACTTATTTGCTTGTTCTGGAACTTTTGATCATATCATACGGACACTGAAGAACAAATACTAATCAGATCTTGAAAGGTTTTTGTTTATTTCTCAACTGATCACAACCAAAATTATTGTTTTTTCTGCTGTTGGTCTGTGCATTGAAAGACTTTTGTTCACATTTTGATCATGGATAAAGTATGTTTAGTAAGTGTTTCCTGTCCCCCTCTACAGCCATGTATGATGAGATCCGTCAGTTTCGGGAGGCCTGTGGTGACACCCACATGAAGACCATCCTGGCTATTGGAGAGCTGGGCACCTTCACCAATGTCTACAAGGCCAGTCTGGTCGCCATGATGGCTGGTCAGTGTTACCACAACTCAACAACCTGCTCTGACATGTTTCAGTGCATCTGTCATAGTCACAGTTTATGTATCTTCTACATAAAGAAAATGTTCATTTAAATGGAATAGTTGGCATTCATTTCAATGAACATTTAGTTAAGTCTGCAAGTCCTGGACAAGTCTTAAAATTTCTGAATGAAACCAGTCATACCAAATGTTCTCTAATAGGTTATGTAGAAATAGTCAAACCTCTGGTTTCACAGCAGCAAACTGGCATTAACGATCTATACCACTGCAGCAGTTTGTGTTTTGTCATTTGCACTGGTCCACACTGCCAAGCTGGGTGTGGCGATCCTGATGTGGGATTCCACCTGTCAGCTTTAACTAGAGCAGTAGCTCCTGTCAGACAAATGTCTGTTGAATAGTAGAACACATCTTCTTCTGCCTTCATGAAATATATTAGTATATCATAACAAATTTGTTTAGTCTTGTTATTTTTATGCACACGGAATTAGAATTGGTTAAATAAGCTACTTAATGAATGAGATACTAAAGGCGTTTCTACACAGGAAGTGTTTAGCCGGGCTTTTCATTTGTCCCTCTCGCATGTTTGACAGAACATTTCTATTTTATTCAATTGAGCTGTCCACATATACGCAGATAAATGCAACAAAGTGTAATTTTACGCCTCAAGTCTGTTTTCTTCTGTTTTACATGTGTAATTACCGTATTTCCTCAAATAGTGACCAGGGCCTTTATTTACATGAGCTGCAGAAGGTAACATGCCTTTATCTGAAGCAGGCGTGTATTAGATGCAGGCCTTAATTTCAAATTCCGTCTGTTTGATAAGTATAATTGGTCAAATTTTAAATACGAAGCCTCATTTTGATCCGCTCCTGTTTGCCCTGTTAAAGTTACTGCATTACACTGTTACTTAACACTTCCTGTATCAGTTTCAAAGTAAAAGCCATCTAGCGTTTTAGTGGACAGAAACCCTTACCCTTCATTTCTTAACCAGGCTTTTATTGTTAAACATTTGCAGTAAACATGTTGTGGAAAACTCACTGACTTGAAAGGTTCCCTTACGGCACTTGAAATGTAGCTAATGCCATCTTGTGCATATAAAGTTTGGCTGAGACATTAACACACATACACCTGCAGTGACTGAAATCTTACAAGAACAGCAGTGTTGAAAATAGCATGATTATATTGTTGAATTTATTAAATGAAAGCGATGGAAATATATATTATGCTTACCGTAGTTGGCATGCACATAATATGACAGCCACTGGGAGTTTATCCACCCTTGTTTTTTCCCCGGTCTATATTGGGGGCCGGCCTTGATTTGTTCGTGTTGACCACACCCCCAGCCATTACTGGAGACCTGGCTTTTACCTGACTACAGGTTATTTGAGGAAATACGGTACATTGATTGTGTATTGGGCTTTGAGCGCTGCCAAAACATGGGTGACCTACATTCAATACTGTGCCTGTATAGACACAGACAGGGGATATAAGCTGCTGCTGCTGCTGCTCTGCTAACATGCTGCTCACGCTACGCCTCCTGTGTAGAGACAGAGTAAGATGGTATAGTTCCTTATTGTCAGCTGATGGAGCGAGTGTTTCTCCTCAGATTCCCGTCAGCAGCTGGAGGTAAAGATTACTTTGTTTGCAGGCTGATGGATCTCTGTGGTGAACTCAAATGTTCCAGATAAACTTCTGTTAAACTGTGATGAGGTTCATGATAGGCAAAGTTCACTTTGGCTTTGCACATACCACTGTACCACACTGTTATGAAAAGAGAGGCTGCAGTCTTGAAAAAGCCACCATGCGTGTATTTTGTCTGTTAACTGGAAGCCATTTTTTCTTTTTGTGTTAAAATTGGTCTGATTTTCATGTAGCACTAAAGAGGTTTTAAAAAGTCTAAAGTCTGAATGGCAAACCTGACGAGTGGAGCTCTCCCTCTCTCAAACGCACACACACACACACACACACACACACACACACAGTATGCTTAACCAGCCATCACATAATAAGCAGATTACAGAACCAAATTGTCAGGGGCTCTGATAGAGATCATTATTAAAATGCATTGCTTTTGTCGCCACACTCACTCCTTAATCTCCCCTTGTTCCTATGAATTGCGTATGAGATTCCTGAAATTGAATGATAATTTCACCTATTAATCTCTGATGCAGGCTATTTTACTCTGCTGTTCCCCACCAGTATCCCTCTGCCCACGCAAATGAATAGAGCTTCATTACCGCCACCCGCATTTAATAACCGTTATCCATTATCTGGTAATTAAGACTCCCCATAACGAATCTTAAGGATTATACCAGTTTGAGGATGAGGGGAGAGAGGCTGAAAAAAAGACCTGACTGAAAAAATACATAGAACATGTCTTTAATGAACTGGAAAATGTTCATCTTGCTCTGTTCAGTAATGAACAGTCATTATACACCAGGGAAGCAGAAGGGCTGATTTTTTTTTTTTTTTTTCTTTCCTACAGCCCGCAGTTTGTGGATAATCTATTAAAGAGCGTCATTTTATCTTCTATTTTTATCAGGAAAGCTGATAAAACATAATTGGCTGTGAAGGAAAAATGAAGGATTTTATTGATGAGCTTGCAGCTGCCCTCTGTTAGCCATCGGCAGCAGCATATGTTCTTGTCTGGCCAGGCCAGACTGTCAGAGTAATGCCCTGTCCATCCTGTCTCTGCACCCTCACACCAACACGGTGTTGCTGACTTTGCTTCCCTACTCCCTTCCCTAAGGTAGCAGCTCATCTCATGTTGAATTTTGAATGTACAGCAGCTGAATAGAAAACATATGAATGATTGAGCACAACATGACAATATCTGTTGGACTACATTACATGCTCCACTCTGTGTTGCTGTGTTGAAGACCACATGTCACCTGTTTAAACCCGACAGGTTCGGACTTCATCAAGACTTCCACAGGAAAGGAGGCTGTCAATGCTACTTACCCTGTCGCCATAGTGATGGTGAGAGCCATCCGTGACTACTTCTTGTGTACAGGCTACAAGGTACAGTACTTATTCCTGCCTTTCTGTAGGTTGTGAATATTTTCTGGTTAATGAGGAGAATGGAAAGTGGGCCATACGCTGTAGATTAGCTGCATGGTGGTTGTCTTCTCTACTAGCTGAATTGTCTAATTTGTTACTTCCATAGGATTTTAAAGGGCAGGGACTTGTAAATCTGCTCAATTTCAGTAATTAGATGCACCAATGTCTGTGGAGATTAAGACCAAAAATCTGCACAAACTTTAAAACAAGCACTTGCAGTGTTGTCTTCAAATTTATCAAACCCTCACGCAGTATACACACATTGTTCTGTAAATGTGTAAAAGTGTCTCATGCAAACTTCCACACCATATATGTCTTGATAAAAATACAAAGAGTTAGTCAAGTTTTTATTTTTTATTTTGTTGTTTTTTATTTCATTATTACAATAAGTGACAACAAACACAAGAGGGACTCCCCTCTACTCCCCACACTGTAGACTAGACAGTGGCATGCTGTTATACACCCTTATTTAACCTGGTTTAACCAGAAATGTCAGTCATCACCTAATTTCTCTGAAATTGAATTAATGATTCTGTAATGTGTGCACACTGTTGCATAACTAACTGCATTTTAGTGTCAACTTGTATGTTGACAAGTGTGATGATTGATATGCTAGGAAGAATAAACTCTACATCTGTTTAATGTTCTTGACCACACTAGAACACACTGCTACAGTAAAACACACCCAGTCCAGCACGGTATAATCGATGGAGGTATACATGGTACCATGTTATGTAGAAAGAAGTTTCCTCATTTTTAAATTTTCTTTGTGCTTGTGCATCATTTATAAATTTGTTTTGCTTTTTTAAAACAATATTCCCATTCCCTGGTTCTGTTATTAAGCACACTAGCAAAAACTTGATTTGTGTGTTCAAAACATACATGATTTTTGAGAAGGCATGTGTATTCACATACAGCATCTTGTAATATGCTCCTCCAAGTCTGGAACAGCTCTTCCTGTGTGTTCTGTGTTCTGGCATCAAGGTGTTAATTACGTTGAGCAAATGGGACATGGCTTCAAATGAAAATTACATTACTTTTTTCTACATAGCAGGTAAACTATTATAGTAATGAAACCCTTGATTCTTGAATGATTCGTGAAGTATGTCCAGTTGACAGAGGTGTATAACACATACACCTCTGTACATTCACCCTCAGGTGGGCTTTAAGCCGGCAGGGGGGATCCGGACAGCTCAGGAGTCTCTGCTGTGGCTTACTCTGATCAAAGAGGAGCTGGGCAATGCCTGGCTCTGCCCTCTCCTGTTCCGCCTGGGAGCCAGCAGCCTGTTGGCTGACATCGAGAGGCAGGTGGGGACTCAAAACACACACACACACACACACACACACACACACACACACACACACACACACACACACACACAGTACTTTTTCCATAACTTACTTTAAGTGAGTTTTTTTTTTCTCATTTGTTCCTGTCGTTACAGATCTACCATCACGTGACTGGACAGTATGCAGCCTATCATGAGCTGCCTATGGCCTGAAGCTATGGACTTTCTGTTTTGATGACCAATCAGAACCTTAGACTCACCACACATGCCTGTCAGTGCTCATCCAGGCAACACACTGACTCAACTATTCTGTTAACCACACTCATGTTCAGTGCTCTGACTGAAGACTGGGACCAATGTCTGTGACACAGTGAAAACAGGTTTTATTGCTCTGTAGTAGTACACTAATGTGCTCTTACAGACTGAGTATTTATGAAGGAATACAAACAGGTGAATAAACTTTTAAGTCTTTATTTGGACTGTTATTTTACTCTGGGCAGGACTGACCATCTCCCAGCACTGGTCCTAACTCTGACATAACAAATTTGCCCATCTCACTGCTTTTACATGATTTAACTGGTAGCTCAAGTCCCATTCTTCATTTCCACTATCTTTGTAATTGGTATAACTGTCAGTTATTCAGACATACTTTAATAATGACCCTAAGAAAACTATTAGTATCTGAGATGCTAATAGTGATAGGCCAATATCGGCCGATTTTATCAGCCGATATTGGCCTATCACAGACATATCGGTATCGCCGATATGAATTATTATTTTTTTTTTTTACAGAACATAATGTAGAAAAAGATGCTTGGGGTAATTTAGGAATGGTATTATCACATAGTTTGTCCAGCAGAGAGTGCTCCGACTCCATTGTTTACAGTACTTTCAGTACTCTCTGCAGTACATGTGGCAGAGTTCGCATCACAGCTGAGCAGACGGTGGTGCGGAGTCGAGCGGTGTCTTCACGGTAAGTTGCTAACTAGTTTGTGAAACACATTGCTGAAAAGTTAATAAACAATGATGCCATCATTTTCCCTTTTCAATATAACTCTAATATAACCTTGTCCCCAGTGGCGTTTTTATAAAACAAATTGGTGGTGCACCAACCACTTCAATAGATTCAACAGAGGCTACAAACCAGGAAAACTACAGTACTACAGCCATGCATGGACCCATGACTTGTTTTTTTTTAACATGTCATGGGTCCATGCATGGCTCCACAAAACACTTTTAACAGCTTTCTTCTAGCAGACTACACATACACAGAGGAGAAGAGTGTGTGTCTGTCTGTGTGTGAGATTGGGTGTGAGAGAGAGAGAGAGAGAGAAAGAGAAGGAGAGCAATTATACAAGTTACATTACCACTGTCAGAAGCCTAAATTAAGAATGCAATATTCCATCATCATAAGCTGACACAACCAAGCTCAGAACAAATGAGCCTACAGGGCCATAAGCGAACAGCAAAGAGCTGAACACCACTGAAGGACACAACGAAGCGCACAGACAATTTTTTAGAGATACAGATCCATTCTATGACAACAACCTTAATAGATGGATACACTAGTCACCATCTATATCAATCGATTCAGCACAACAAATATGACCAGTGCACGGACCAGCACCACAAAGGCAGTGTGATAAAATATGGTTTCACTCACCAAAGCTGAGGGCTCACTTGAAGAGAAAGGCGGTTCTTCCTCTGGGCAAACTTCTCAATGACTTTGGGGATGTAGCTGCTGAATCAGCTGGCTTTCGATGAACAGCATGGCCAATGTGTTGAGTCGCAGCTGCCCCGCTGAATTGCGACTGAAAGTTGTTATCATCTTCAAGGTGGAAAAGTTCCTCTCTTTTAGCAAAGTGACAGTCTCAAAAGCATCTTCTAAATTGTTCTCATGGATGGATGTTAACAGAGACAGGGCCTCCTTAACCAGCATGAAGCCCAGTGTGGCGTTACAGAGTGGTCAGCTCAGACTTCAACTTTTCCTCGTTTCCTACAGGCCATAGTTTCACAGCATAGTCAAGCTCAGATGTAGGGAATGACAGGACAAATTGTGGGAAGAGCGAGCTGTCAACCAGCTTTGCAGCGATCAGGTGGTCACTCTGTGAAAACCTTTGTTCCACCTGAGAGATGACTGTCACATGCCTCCTTCATCACCTGCGCTGTGTTGGTTTCTGGTGGGCCTGGCTCATCTTCTCCATCATGAGCGGTGGCGGCCAATTCATCAGTTTGCTGCAACATACCCTGGACATTCTCCTTGAAATGGGTGAGTGCACTGCTAATCCCAGGTGCATCGATGAGTGTTGTATAAAACATCCTCTTCTGGCATAAGCAAGAAAAAAACTGGGCTCAGCGTCATAGTGCTTCTGAAGCCACGAATCGCCCTCACACGTAGTCTGAGTACGCTAACTATTATTATTAGTATGCTAACTGTTAGCCACTTTTTCTTAGAAAACCAGTCCACATTAAACCCACAGTTAATTTTACCAGCAGTTTGAGTGATGACAATATCCCGTGGCTACGTACAATATACATTGCATTGTGAGAGATACAGTCTGTAACGTAGCAGATTGAAAGGTAAGCATCAGAGCATCTCTTCCCATTAATTCTGCTGCTCAGCAGATGATGGTGTGGTGGTGGTTTGTCATGTCACTCATGTTTATCATACTCGTTTGCTAAATTAGCTAGCTAGCTAACCACATAGACTTGCATATCTTGTCAGTTGAGTGGTAGTTAATGTGTGAGCATCTTAGCCCATTCTACCTATATGTTATAACATTACGTAACGTTGCGTGTATTCACACCAAACTGTTTTGTTCAGAACTCAGTTTGGTACGCCCTCCAAACCAAACAATTCCAGTTGTTGCGTTTACAAAATTTTAAAGTCTGGTTTTCCACCGGATACACTGAACGTTTCCCCTGAACGTTTATAGCAGAGGCGCTGTTCATCTCTAAACTCGGCAGCAGCAAACCATGGGTTAATGTTTGTGACCGTTATACATTAACAGCGAAATATTGCTAAGATTTTGATAAGCAAGAAAAAAAGCATTTCTGATTTGAGTTCAATCCATTGGAATAATGGTTTGGATCAAAGCTGTAGCATGAATGTTATAGCTAGCTTGATGAAGTGGAGAATAAGTGGTTTAGTACAGAGGGCATCAGACGTTTTGCCAGTAACTTCACTCTTTACGTAAAGTTTTTAAAATATTTTTTTGATCTAAATATCACAATAAATTCATCATTAGTTAAGATTAAGCTATTTAGAATAGAATATAGGGTAGTGCTTTACATTACAGTTTGGTAATAACATGGTAATAGTGGGGTAACAGTTTGATAATATAGAGGTAATAATTAAGTAATACCATGTAATTACCAAAGTAATAACCAGGTAATAGCTTGGTATTAACAATGGGTATACCTGGGTAATATTAGACTGAAATGTATGTAACGGTAATAAGGGTAACAAACAAAGGGTAATTTTGGAGAAACACATTTAAAGATAGCAATGAGGCAAAACTATTTAGTAATAGTACAGTAACATTTTGGAAACAATATAGTAACTTACTAACAAGAAAATGGTTATTTCAGTGCAATATTTGGATAAAAAATGTTAATACGGTGAAATTAATGGGGTAATAACCTGATAATAAAGAGGTAGGTCGATATATTTTTTTTAATATTATAGGCTGCTATTGGCATAATACTTTCAAAATCACATGAAATTCTTGAAAGTCAAAATTGGTAATTACCATATTATAATGCTGAAATTCATTCTCCCTTCTGTTTCAAACATTCCCTTTTGTTTCAAAGTAATACTGTACAAATTATATATCTAATGCTGTGACTTGTTACCTGGAAACACTGGTCGTAGTTTCTGTGGAATATCAGTGTTCACACTGATTCAGCAGCATTCACACTATTGTTCTTCTGTTCTTTATTAGCATTCACACTATTGTTATTATAATTATTATTTGTTAACTAAATCTTATCTTTGCTCTTTATTCTTTATTACGCTATTGTTCTGCTCTACAGCTTAATTAGCTGATTAAACCATCAGTTTGTTCCTCTGTTCTCATTGGTGGATTGATGTTGAGCTATTTTTGGCACTTTATATATGTATTAGATGGACATTTTCTGCAAACCTGCCCGGTATAAATATCTGAAAAAAAAACATTTGCTCACTTTAGATTTCAGATACAACCCACACAACTTCATACACACCAACCTAATACTATTGTGATTTATGCAGACAGTTCTCTTTTTGACAAATATGTGGTAAATATAGGTTCAAACAAACACTATTGGGTCTTTAAAGGGACAATGATGTAATTTTTTAAATCACTCCTTGTTAACATAAATACACATTAACCTGACAGCACAAAGCATTAATGGAACAGTCATTTTATTATCATTTATTTATATGTATTGCTTAAAGCTGAAGCATCACCATTATTATGTTAGGCAGTGACACTGACTAACAGACATATAGCAGCCTGTAACAGCCAGGCAACAGCTTGTCATACAAGTGCCATGACTTTGAACAATAACTTACATAAGCTTTCCTATTTAATTAAAAATTCTTATTTAACTTACAAAGAACCATGTTTAGAACATGATTGCTGTATAAAACGTGATTGACTAGACAACTCGCCACTAGAGACACTTTGGAATGTATTTACATAGTCAGAAACTGTTATAACATCATTGTTGTTGATCTATTTAAGTGACTGAACCTTTTTACATTTGAATTGAATGGAGTGAAGTCATTTACAGTGCACTAGTGACACATTTGAACTTGTTTTGGCTCTGTACTCCAACACACTGGATTTGAAATGAAACAAAGAATATGGGGTTTACGGGTTGACTCAGTTTAAATGTTATTACATTTACATCCACATTAGATAAACGGTGTACGAATTGTATGGAGGCCCTGAGAGCTCAATGCACTTCAGCTTAAGAAAACACATGCAAATAGACAAAACACAAGCAAATCAAGAAAACATCTTCAATCATCAATTTGACAACACATGCACAGTATTTACAAAACATGCTGCAAATTCAGACATCACAACACATTACAGGAAAGCGCTGCAAATACAGAAAAAGACAAGTGTTTCCAGAGGACACTAGTGCTGAACACGGCTTGGACACGCTTGTTGTTGCTAAGGTTTGTGACTCATGAAGTTATTGAAGTTTTATTTATATAGCGCCATATTATAACAAAGTTATCTCGGCACTTTTTTATATAGAGCAGGTCTAGACCGACTCTTTATATTTACAGAGACCCAACAGTTCCCACCATGAGCAAGCACTAGGGGACAGGCAGGAGGAAAGAGAACATACAATAGTAGTACAGTTCTACATAGAGATGTAGAGTAATAGTTGTGGTAATGGTATTGATGTTAATATCAATAAAATAATACTAATAGCAATATAATAATAGTAATACTAATAATAAGACCAATAACAATAATTGCAGCAGCGGCTGTTGAGCAGGAACATGGGGGCAGCAGGTGGCTGCAACCATAGATCCAGACTCTACAGCTCCAGAGGCAGAAATACCTGCAGAAAGCAACAGAAGGAGAGAGAGAGGAGAAAAAGCACACAACTATGGGAAGAAGTTGAGTTAGTAACAAGCATTAATGGGATAGGAGTGCGTACAGATGGAGAGGGAGAGGAGGAGAGAGGAGCTCAGTGCATCATGGGAAGTCTCCTGGCAGTCTAGGCCTATAGCAGCATAACTAAGGGGTGGCTCAGGGGTCACCTGAGTCAGCCCTACTATAAGCTTTATCAAAGAGGAAAGTCTTAAGCCTACTCTTAAATGTGAGGAGGGTGTCCGCCTCCCGTACACAAACTGGAAGCTGGTTCCACAGGAGAGGAGCTTGATAGATCTGTTTATGTTGTGGACTGACTTCTGCTACTGCTCTACTCTGCGTGGAAAGTGACTGCTGCATGGAACTCGCAGGACTTTGCAGAGCCAACAGTGACAAGCAGGGTGACTCATGAATGGATCCAACGAGAGTTAAGTAGACCTGTGTCATTTGCACATCTGCTGTTTGAAAGGGGTATAATGAAAATCACTGAAGGTAGTGTTTATGACAGTTTTCATCTAGTTTATTAATTAGGATCAATTTTTGTACAGATGTGGTACAGTTTCTCTTTGCCTTCTCTTTGTTAAATACATAATTTGACAAAAGTTAATTTTTTTTCACAGGAAAAAATACATTATATCAACAGATACACAACTATGAAGTGAGGTAACTTACCAAAATCTCCAATGTTATGGATCTGCTCAGGGCTGGAGTGGGACTCACTTTCAGCCCTGGAGTTTCATGCTTCAGGCCAGCCCACTTTAGTTCACAACCCATTATACTGGAGATATATAATTATAGCTTTACTATGTAAGTCCGCTATAATGCACTATTCTCTACGACCCTGTTGTTCACAGATTATTTTTCTATTTTTTCTAATTCAGTGCAAATAAGTGTAGCTTCACAACTTTAGTTTATTTTCACAGATATGAGAACAGAATGTGTATACACTGATCCACAGCACACCTTCAGAGGTCTAGTGGAGTCCATGCCTCGAGGGATCAGGGCTGTTTTGGCAGCAAAAGGGGGACCTACACAATATTAGGCAGGTGGTCATAATGTTATGGCTGATCGGTATAAAGATAAGAAAAAGAGCAAAATAAAATAAAACTTACATATCCAAACCTGAAACATTGATATGTATTGCACTACTGCACTATTATCTACCACTTCACAATGTGTTTTTGTAGATCATCAAAATGTATTTTTCTGTGCAAGACCATAGAACCAACCATAGAATTATAAAACACTACATAAAAGCCAGACTAAATAGATGGGTTTTTAGTTTACGTTTAAAAAGCTCAATATATTCAGCTCCTCTCAGATCCTCTGGAAGGCTGTTCCAGCGTCTCGGAGCGTAACGGCTGAAAGCAGCATCACCAAATGTTTTTCTTCTGCTTTGTGGAACAGCTAAAAGAGAAGAACCAGAGGATCTGAGGGGCCTGGTTCATAAACCACAAGCATTTCTGAGAGGTAGTCTGGTGCCAGATCATGTAGTGCCTTAAAAACTAATGAAAGAATTTTAAAATGACGTAATGACGTATTACGGTATCATTGTCCAAAGACATGAGAATTTCTTCCTCAGTGCACGAGCATGAATGCCTCCAGGTGGAGGCGTGTGTCTCTTTGTTCTGCCTGTGTGTTCCACGCGTGCACAGGCAAGAACACACGTGTTAGGCCAGAAACAAAAGAGCATGTGAAGCAGGAGATTTAAATTTCCTCTCTGCGTGTGTGTATGTGATCAGTGGAGGATAATGGTGCCAGGTTAGAAAAGAGGATTAGTTTGCATGCAAGACCCTGCATCTGTGTAAAGCATAACTAACATCAACTTAGCTCTGTGGCAGAGCCAATAACTTAAACCTAAACAGAGATCACAACAATACGGCTCAGTAAATAAACAAAATCAATTCATGTAACGCCACAGTACGTTAATAAAGTTTAACAGTGTACCGTTGCTATGCTAGCTAGATATGCCCAGTTAGTTACCAGTTCGTGAGAAGAGGAATCCCTTGGTGTGCTGCTGTGTTAGCTGGTGATTCCATCGGTTGTGGATTTGAGCCAGGCTGGAAAAGTTGCGGTTCCGATGGTGAATGCAGTCCTTGCTGTGCAGTGTTCTGATGGTGCAGCTAGGAGGAAACCGGTCGCTCCTTTGTTCTCTTTACAAAGTTAGCAGCTCGGCGCTAACGTGCTTCTTTGCTCCTGTCGCTCTTAAAGTTAACTTAGTTGGCAGACTTTGTGTCTGTAATGAAGGTCCTCTTCATTCCTAGTATTTGTAGCACAATTAGTATATAGTACTGGTAAAAGAAATAAGGCACAAACATGAAGGATTGAATGTGTTTATTGAAATTGTTGCATGTATTAATGATGTGTATTTTGCAGATATTGTAGCTGCCTCTCAGCTGGAAGTGATTGAAGTCCGGCCTTGTAAAGGAAAACATACACTTAGTTTGGCTGGTTGGTTACCTCAGCATAATCTGCTCATTGTGGTATAACCTTGGCCAAAATTATGGATTGAATTTAGTGTTTACTGTTTGAGTGTGCAATAGTATAATGTGTATTGTTTGTATTCGGGTCACTCACCTCTGTTGTGTCTCCTCTTCAGGGTGTTCAGGCTAAAAGAGTCCCTAGGATATCTGAGTGCCAATTCTGGGAGATACCATGTGGTGATTTGTGTAGGGGTGTTCGTGTAATTAAATCTGCTGTTTCAGTTTTCTGTGATGGTATTGTAATGTGTAATATAAATGAAGATTATGCAGACTATTTTAAAGTAGTGTAGTGTAGATCTATTGGTTGTCTTTTTTGTATTTTTGATGTCCGGGGAGGGACGGGTTACTACCTATACTGTGGTAGGGATCAAGGTCATTGCCAGTGGCAGGCCTTATAAGGCAGGCACTTTCCATCAGTACTGCTGCTGTCAGGACCACATGGGGCCCGTGGTCCACAGTATTTTATGTGGAGAAGGTGACTGTTTTTGTGTTATGTATTTATTCTGGTTGAAATAAACACCTGGTTGGTCTGCACTTAACCTCTGCCTCAAGTCTCCTGCTGTTAAAGTCCAGCCACTACACGGCCATCCTAACAGTGTCGTAGCCGCTAGCGCTAAATAAACTTGTTTACTCTAGGTTAGCGGTAGGCTAACCAGGGATCATAGACAGGCCCTTGCGTCACTGCCTAAGAAGAGTGTTCAGTGTATCTGCTCTGTTGCAGACTACACAGGGAGAGGACCTCTGTTGGGGTCAGAGAGCCATGAGAGGAGAAGAGATAAGAGAGACAACAATGGGGAGCTGGGGTTTTCTTGACCTGGTCAGGGGCGTAATCCAGGGGGATATCAGGTTACAGTTACAGGAAGTGATTGGAGGAGAGGGACGACTATAAGCATAATGGCTTACATTTCAAAATAAAAGTTCAGTTGAAGTAACACAATGAATGAATTCATCTGTGGAGTTCCCATTGTCCCTACAACAGTATCCAGTTAAAACTGTACATCCGTGGTGTAGTGAGCACAAGGGGATGACTGTCTCCCAGATACTCACAGACATCCTGCAGAAGGGAGTTTTTCCTTGCCACTGTCACCTAGCGCTTGCTCATGGTGGGAACTGTTGGGTCTCTGTAAATATAAAGAGTCGGTCTAGACCTGCTCTATATGAAAAAGTGCCCTGAGATAACTTTGTTATAATATGGCGCTATATAAATAAAACTGAATTGAATTGAATAGAACTGATTCTTCACTTTGTGGAATTCCACGTTCTGAGGCTCCTCTGGATCTGCAAACTGATCTCTCATTTCAACTGTAAAGGTGCCATGACTCTTTGGGTCATTTTGGCTGGAAATCAAGTCAAAGAAGAGACTGGATAGATCCCCTTTTCTCTCCCTTTCGTTCGTTCTCTCTCTCTCTCTCACACACACACACACACATGCAAACACACACACACACACGCCTCTCTCTTTCCCCTCACTTCTGATCTGGTCTGAGATCAGATGTCCACCAGGCCTACCATTTTAAGTGCATTCCTAACACTGTCCTCCTTCTTTTCAGCCCAAGTCTGAATTAAGGTAAATTATAGGTAAATTAAAAGCAGTAATCCAGCTAACATTACTTAGCACTTATTCTTTTGATGAATAGTCCAACTCCTATATTTGTACTACGTAAAATGAGCCGGTTATTAATTCATAGATTTAATACCTTGTTTACCATCTGTTCACACTGCCATCTAGTGATACTATATGCGATATCTCATCTGCTGTTTAGGACATCAGTGGTCCAAAGTTCAAAGGGCATGCACATTCCTTTATGCCATTCAAAAATGCTTCATTTAAAGATTCAAAGCTTCTTATGCAACATTATTTTTGATATTTACAAATTTACCAAATAAAAAAGTAAAAAAAAACTTTTTGTAAGTTATTTAATTAACACAGTTACTTTTCTGCCTCCCTAACTTCAGCACTTGAAATTAATAATTAATGTTCTCAAATGTTTGTTTATTATTGATTTGTACATGATATTAATAATGCCTGCATTACTGGTATGTGCTTTTGAAAGTTAATGCCAGCATATTTCATATTCAGTGTTTCCTCCAGAATAAATCCTAAAACTCTACTGAAAGCCTAACTAAAGATTTATTTCAGGTAATCAGCTCTTTAAGGCACACATCCTCTCTTGAATACATTACACAGCATTCAAATGAATTTTCAGACAGATTGTGTGATCTGTGGTACAGTATCACACAGTATCACACTGAACAGCTGATAACTGGTATTTAAAACTAAGTGCGCGTGATATTAGTGAGGAGTAACCCTTGAATTAGGGACTAATCTGATGAGTCTAACATGTGTACACACATTCACACGAAATACAACTTGTCATCCAGTGGCTTAGTGTATTTGTGATGGTTTTCCCTGATGGGGGTAGCCTGCCCTGCTGCTGGGGGTGCTGAGCCTGGCTGCCTATAGACCTTTCCCTTCCAAATGGCTCTTAATGAAGAAGCTCATTAAGGATCAGCAGTTGCTCTACACTCTTAATGAGGGCCATGCAGCTGCTCATTAGGCTCCGGCCTTTAGGCTTTGTCTTTTCACCAACCACTGATAGCAGCTCAGCACCTTCTTTACATCCACCTTTTTAGCAAGCTATTCTGTTGAGCTGGGTGATTAAGCAGGTTAGCACATCTGGCAGCATTTAAAATCCTTTTCACTGGCTGTTCAGACATAGAGATAGAGCGCATTTAAGTCCCGCCCACACCAGAGGGGAAAACAATCCATCGCTCTCCATTGACTTTGTATTGCGTGAAGGTGCCTCCTTGTCACTTCGGTCGGCTAGCAAACAACAGAAAAAATGTCTGAAAGCTGCTGTGTGGTGGGATGCACTACGAACAGGGTAAAGAACCCAGAACTAAGTTTTTATAAGCCACCGAAACGAAAAACTGAACCTTTAAGAAGACAAAAGTGGAAACAGACGTGAGGCATCAGCAGGAAGAATGGGAAAACTGTGGGACCCTGTCACTCAGTATGTCTACGTGTGCAGCAAGCATTTTGTCACTGCTCAGTCAAATATCCAAATGTCAGTTTTAGGCTAACTGTATTGCTGTAAGTTATGCTAAAGCATTTTGACAGTATGCAACTTGTGTAGTGGAATGTGACTAACTAGTATTATGTTTGTAAGTGCCTTAGCTAACTACAGTAACTTAGCTTGAGAAGAAACACTGAGATAGACTGACAATAGTGAGTTTGTCCTATCTGGTAGACATAGGGTGCTAAAATAATCCTTTAACATGCTGAAATCGAATGTTTTTAGCTAGCTACAGGCATTTTGTTAGCGTTTCAGCCCTTGGTTGCATATTGTGGCGCTGATCGTTAAAGTAACAGTTATTTTACTTGAGTATGATATTCTAGTACTATTTCCACCACTGGTTGTTTACAAATGAACAGTTGCAGTCATCACACCTAAACCACGGCCGTAGCTTCCAGGAGTTCTTCATAGGATACTGATTGGTCCGAACCATTGTGGTTTGGCCACAAGCGCATAACTTGAAGACTGGCAAGATGGATTCTCTTTGGATCTTGGGATCTCATGATCTCACAAATCCAGCTGACTTGCAAGGTAAAACATAAATAGTACTGAACACATTCTCAAAGGGCAAATATTTGTGTAAACATTTATTAATTGGTCTTTGTTGATTATTGTGTTTGGAGTCAAGATGAAGTCAAATGAGTTAAGATCACACATTAGAAACTAGAATAGAACATTGTCAATGAATGATCCTTTCACCATCAAATTCTTGCTAATAGAAAGCGAGATAACAGTAATGTGGATATCTGATATCAATGTAACCAAGTCTCCTTCACAACCAGAGATAAATTGCGAATGGCATGCCGTACTGAGCGGTCAGGGTGTGTTCATCGGCAGCCGCTCTCCTCTCTTCGCCGGTGTTTGACAGAACAAAAGCAGTGCACTCTGGGTGATCAGGCCAGGCAAGGATCCTGCACAGTAGGAGGGGCGGCTGCGCCTCATTAGGGCGCTATTTTAACAAAGCTCTTTCTCCCTGCACTGCAGAGAGGCATGTAACTGCGGCTCGACATCCCATGCTTTCCCTCTCAGCCCTCACAAAGGGATATAAATCTCCTTTGGGCAGGATAATTACCAAGATAATTTTATCCATAATGATGCTTGTCAGTCAGGAGTGCTGATGAAATTAAAGAACTTCTTCTCTGTGAAATTTCTCCCCAGATTTATGTGTCAGGGGGAAAAGAAAAGGAAAAGAGAAACTGAAAGTCTGAGAAACTTTTCCGTCTATAATAGGCTGACTCCATAAATCCCCACAGTGTGAACAGTGAGTACATTCCTCACCTGGCCTCAAGCCAGAAGTCAGGCTCACATCAATTTAAAGCACAGGCTACAGGCGAGCAAATGGTCATTGTATTTACATTATTCACAATGACAAACCTGCTGTAGTGCTGTGGCTGAACATAATTGTAGTGTGAATACCACTTAATAAAGGCAGCACCAAAATATGTAGCATAGGTCTAAATACAAATTGGTACAAAATTAAGTAGACATTAAATACACAATAAAATGATAGCCTGTTAATTAATTCAGTCTCAGTTCTGGAGGTTGCTACTAAGTTCTTGACTCGTAAACAGTGACCGTAACATTTCATACACACAACCCAACTGAGTTCTTTATGAATGAAAAGTTTATTAAACTACTCACTACACAGACAACTAATAACTACTAAACATACCAATAGATGAATAAATGCAATGATGAATGAATGCAATGGACACAACGACAGGCAATTAATGAATGAATCAATGAAGCAAGGAATACCAAAAATAAAGCAATGAATGGTATGAATGAAAACGTTAACCCATGAAATGAACTCAATGCACTGTTCAGCAGCTGAGATTGTTGGGAAGTAAAAGGGAAAATTTGAAACCATTCAAATCATTTCTATATTGATGTGGGACTTTACCTCTAACGTAACATTCCCTAATTGCCTTAACACTGTAGCATTAACTCTAAAGCATAGGAAAAGTAAAGTTTCACCCTGTGGTTCAGATGGCCAAGCAGAAGTTGCACTGGAGGGAAGAGAAGCGGTGCCAATCCTCAATGAGCTCTTGGGTTTTCTCTGGTGCAATTGGTCCCACTGAACAATCCCATGGGGCGACTTGGCTTGGCCGTTATCTTTCTCTCTCTCTCTGCAGGCATCAGGGTGATGAGGTCTCTCACAGCCACTTAGTCATGTGTGAGTGGAAACGTGAGGGCAGCATTTGTCAGATGTTGTTTTAGTTCAAAGTTTGTCACAATGCACCACAGTTAGGACACGTTGCAGTAGACTGGAGCAGATTTTCTTCCAAACTGGTAGCAGTCTTGTAGGAGGGCTAGCAAGGCTAGATGCCGGCCTTCAGTGCTTTCTATCAGTCTCAGACGTCCAACTGAGTTCTGACCAAGCGGGCACACAGAGCGGGGGGCTTGTGTGCCAGGAAGGTGGTAAAGTAGATGAAGTAGAAGAAGGAGCAAGTGAGCTCAGATGGGAAAAGTTGACAAGAGTGTCAGCAGTGTAGAGCAGAAAAAGAGGAAGTGAAGAAGAGCATGAAGAAGAAGAAAGAAGAGGGTGATCCTTGGATTTCTCCTGTTGTCATAGATCTCTGTTAGCTGGGCAGTGTCCCATGCCAACAGCGGGAAACTTTCACTCCTCCCATCACTAAATCTCTCTTGTCTTAATCTTTTGTTTGTTCCAATTTCTTTTAACAAATTAACAAAGTTTCCCCACATGTCTGATGTTCCCATGTTTAAAAGCTTGGCCTCCTCATCTGCTGAAAGATACTTAACATCTCTTATGAATAACCAGGATATCCTTACACCCTAATATCACACAATGAGTAATAACTGAGGTCCAGTGTTAACCCAGGCTTAAATGTTACGAATGGCAATCATGTACAAACTCTGACGAATGACACATAAAATTACCCAATGCATATATATGTACACATATGTAAATGTATGTATATGTACATGTCAGAATTTTCTGTATCACACGGATGTTCTCTTCTCCTCCAAGAGGGATGCAAAAGAGGAGGGGTGACAGGCACACACGGCACCCTGTGTGTGTGTGTGTGTGTGTGTGTGAGAGAGAGAGAGAGAGAGAGAGAAGAGAGAGAGAGAGTCAGAATTGGCATTTCCCTTGTATTTCCTCTTATGATAAATTATGATCAATTCACTTATAATCAGTTGTGCTGCTTTTTATCTCTGCGAAGAGTTAAACACATGGGCTGAATCTTTTCCAGATCAAATAGATCTGTGTAAACAGTGCCTGTTAGTTCAGTGTCTATTGTCCCTGCATCAAAATCAGCATGTTAAATCAAAACTCAGTACATTTCCGTGCACTTCATACAAAGCATATCAATTAGTATACATTTAATTCTACATTATAAAGTCAGTCCCTTTGTTCTTTGTTTCCTGAGTTCGGGGGTATCGGCTGTAATCGCCTTAACGTAAGCTCATCCTGTTTAAATTAGCCATTTGTAACTATACCTTCCATTAGTGTCATCCTTGAGTCCTGCAGGTCCTGTTTTGTGACCCAGAGGTCATGTGAATAGCGAAATCAAGAAAGGTCCACTCCTTTCTCAATGAAAGAGGTAAAATTATTCATTATCCTCCTCCTCATCATCATCACGTTACATAATGTACTCATTGTGTGGCTTCTGTCACCAGAGAACATCATTCAACTTGACGCTTCATTTGCTGTTCACACACATGCTGGTAAATATGCAGACGTGTGTTGTGGGCAGATCTTGGGAATCCAGGACAGGCCTTTTAACAAAGCAGTGTACTTGATCAGCATGTACTGTCAGAGAGGAAGCAGGAGGAAGTCAGCCCTCACCCTTGCTGCAGAGAAACTGCACCCTTTGATCTTGAATCTGAATTCTTCTGACTTGTCTTAGTGTTTTTAAAAAAAGGGCTACTTAAATTATTTCTGAGATGCTGTTATCTGGCTCAGTGGCAAAGGTAAAGGCCTCCTGTGGATAAGAAGAGATAAAAGGGGAAAAACAAAAGACATCACTGCCTGAATGTTATAATATTTAGCATAAGCAGCGCCAAACATTTCTTCAAGGAATACATGTCTTGTGCTTTCTTTTAAAAATTAACGTAGAGGAATTGGGACCCTGTTACCCGATGTATCACTCAACAAAGGCGACTGAACAATCGCTTATGTCAAAGTTTGGCAATGACAGAATTAGAGCAGGGTTTTTCTCGGCTCCCTGTCCCCCACAGGGAACCTGGCACACACAACTCAGAAAAGAAGTTTACTTTCGTTGTCATTTGAAATTACACTCATTTGCATTTTCTAGGAAATTGGGGCCACATGAAAAACAATGATGCCACCAAGAAGAGATGCAACGCATCTTTGAAATGGAACCTTGGAGCACTTCAGTGGGATGAGCTGTCTGGTGATCACCCCTGCAGGGTTTTAAATAATATGTTTTTGAGGAGAAGGAGAAACTTCTGCTTTCCTCAACTGCTTCACTAACATTGGTGGTTTCTATCCACCACCAGTCACTGGGACATTCAGTGCATTTAGTTGCACTTCATGGTCGTCAGCATTTTGGGAAATACACTTACTGTCTTTTTTTCTGGAAGTGAGATGAGAAGTCTGATGTCTATGTGTTAAAGGGTAATTCCAGTATTTTTAAACATGGAACCTATTTTACAAATTTTGTGGTCTAAATGACTAATAGTTACCAAAAGTTTTGGAATCCAGTAGTCGCCTCAGCCGACAACCGCAAACAGGCTGCAATGGCTGCAACGTAATGCTTGCAGGCAACTGCGCCCATGAAAAGTCCGTCCACTAAAAGTGCTTGTTTTTGCCAGTGAAAGGCTGAGACTGTTATTCTAAGTGTCTGACAACATTATGGAAAGCATCCTACAGAGACAGACCTTTTTGTTAAAGAGTAAGATCCTTTTTGTTTAATCAGAAATAGAAGTCTCGCTCAAGGAAAAGTCTCGCTCTGAAATCTCGCAAGAGGTGAGTTGTTGCAGGAAGACGGTGGTGTTTCTGGTTGAACAATAAGGATCTTACTCTTTTGTAAAAATAGGGCCCAGGTTACCCTTTAAGTATGGAGCTGGAGTCAGGAAGTGGTTAACCTACCCCAGCATAAAGACTGGAAGCAGGAGGTATTAGCTAACCTGGCCCTGTCCAAAGTTAAAAAAAATACTCCTACCAACACCTCTAAAGCTCACTGATTAACATGTTGTATCTAGTTTGTTTGTTTTAGTTTGTCTATACACAAACAGACATGTAAAAACCCCAGTTACTTTATTACATTTAGAAAAAGTGCAACACCCTACATGGCGCTTCGTCAGGTATCTTTGATACCTCTCTTCTCTTTTAATATTTATCCATCATCACCACAAGCTTTCCCTATCCTAGACCAAGTGCTTTGAGTTGCCTAAACATAACCATAAAAACATTAATAAATTAATAAGTGGCCACGAATTACGTACGTTGTCACTGAACATTTTACAAATGCATTCAGCATCAACATTTTGCGGTTTTCAGATAGTGTACACTCATTAAAAGTATTTCCTTATTATTGTTGATAAAAAAGCACAGAATTACATTTCTTCCAAAACATTTTTGCTGTTGCAAATTAATAGTATATAAACTTCATGAATGTCTAGGAGACAATGTTGGAAAGAATTGTGGTGTGATGAAAAAATAATATAACTACATGCAATGCATCATCATACATAGTCTGACATAAACTGAAACTAATTCTACAGAATAGGGCTGGGGCAACTCATCGACGTAATCGAAGGCATAGGTTACACAAATACGTCGATTTGCATAACGTGCGCAATATCTGCACCCTGTCAAAGTATGGAATCCCCCAGAGAATAAGCTGCAGCTAAAAAACACTCGCAGACGATCATCTCAAGTGTGGGAGTATTTTAGACAGAGACCCATCAATGTGGTGCTCTGTAAGCTCTGCAAATTGGAAATGGCTTATCACAGCAGTACAACTGCTATTTATCCCAGAGCGCTGTGTCAAGACGGCAGCAAGACAGCACCGTCCTGTTTACTTTTTGTCCCCACTGAACATAGCTGAACACTTTACAATAACCAGGCAGTGCGAGTAAACATGTCTGATTTCCTGCACAACCGTATTTAAGTAACCTGCTTTCTTTTAGGGTCCATCTTCATTTCCTTACAAGTACATTGACATGTCCTAAAAATCACACAGCTGGAAAGCTGCAGAGCTTTCCTCAGCATGGATAACCTTTGAACAGAAGAACATTTTAAAGAAGGGAAATTAAAGAAAAATCAATGAAGGTGGATTTTTGTTTGAGCAGGTCAGTGTGAAAAATACAGCCAAGCATTTCACATGCTGCTGAGCCAAATGCTGACCTCCATACAGCCGGCAGATCAATGGATAGGACGGGGGCCACCATGGTATAGATTGATTAATCAAAGCTAATGTTCTTTTGATCAGCAGGGCCGCCCTATTAACCGGCAAAGGAAAAGTAAAGCAGCATGTTTTATTTACTCATTCAGGGTCCCTTGTTGACTCCTGCTGCAGACTTTAAACAGACTGTGACAATTCTGTCATAACTGTGATTGACAGAAAAAGTTCCCCTCATATTCCCAACAGATTCATTCAGTAGCATGGATTTGTTTAATCGTAAGCTGTTTTTTGTTAATAAACCTCTGAAAGAAAGACGTGTTTCCTTCATGCCAGATTTTTCCCCCCATTTTTCTCTTTTAATATGTGCTGTTTTGTGTTCTCCATAAAGCTACAAAAACAATGTTTAATTTGATAGCATTTTCTTTTTCCAACATATTTATTGACTTTCATATTTATATCTGCAGATACATGAACATAGAATTTTCACAAAGTAATACCTCATATCATAGCATTTATGGGCTATATAACAATAAAAGTACCAGGAAAGACGCATTGCTGCTGCGGCTGCCTAAATGTCTGCATGTCTAGCACTACAGAGGTAAGTGAAAAATTATTTTTATTTTTTATTTTTGTAATTTGCACAAACTACTCCTTTAAATCCAATATTCAGCCCTGAATACTTATTACTTAAAGGTTCTATATACGATATTTGCTGCCACAAGATGTCGCTCTAGAGCACCAGCATCTCAGATCAAAATAAATCGGCACGTTGGCCACACCTCCCCCTAACCAGAAACAGCCGTTATATCGCTCACCTCAAAGCCACCAAACCCCATCGTCAAAAAACTAAAATGTACAACACACTTCAAACTCGACAGAAACAAAACTCACCAAAACCACCTTGTTCTTTCCATTGTTCCAACAATCACCAACTCTGGTTTTGTTAAAATAAACCCTTAATTCACCGAGTTGCTGGCACAGTAAACTGCTATTAAATAGTCTATAAATAAATAGTAATTGTAAATATTCAACTATAGCAAAAAATTTGTGAGTATTGCGGGGTTTCGCAGAGGGTTGTGTGGAGAGGACCGGGCGGAGCCGCTGCTCACCAGCAGACAGCTGCCTTATCCTCGCATACTGTAAATATGATATTAAGACAGTGATTGTGCCGTAATGCTTCTGTTCCTAAAAGGGGAGGTGATTAACAGCATCATCTCTCACTTCAAGTCCTTGTCTGTCACTCAAGTGCAAATGTGGAGAAAAAAAGCCTTAACAGAAACTGCTCATTCTACCACAGCTTACTGTAGTTGCTGAAAGATGAAACCATTAGTTGGAGAAGTGAATCTGAGCTGAACTTGCTTTGCATTTGTAAACATCTAAAAATTGTATCAATGGCATTTGTGAACTTTGGACAGAACCAGGCTAGCTGTTTTGCCCTGCTGACCATGTCCTGGCTCCAGCTCTGTATTCGACACACAGACATGAGACTGACATCCATCTTATCGTCTCACTCTCAGAAAGCAATAAAGTGTATTTCCCAAAATGCTGAACTATTCCTTTAAACATTTTGATTGGACTAATAATTATTTGGAATGGTATCAAAATGTTTCAGTGAATTAATACAAAAACTATTGTAAGTTAATAAAATGTATTATGAGGGAGCAAAAAACTACTGCAAAGGCCCACTGTGGCTCTTTAGGAACCAGGCTCGGTTCTAGACTGCTTTGATTTGGGGGGCAGTAAGAGATGTTGATTGGTCACCAACTGTTGCTGTATTGAGTACCCCAGGGATGACATTTTTTTTGTAGATCAACCCGGATGTTAACGTTGCCGTGGTTCCATCAGCAAAAGTCTAATGGGATTCTTCCTCTGGATTGATGCAGAAAACAAATTATGTGTCCAACAAAGGCTTGATGACACTTACAGGTAGCCTAATGTTCAACAAGACAATCTTCACAAATTATCACCACCCAAAAAAAACAAAAACAAAACAAAATCCCATTGAGTTTGAGAAAATAGAACCTTGTGATACTGGGGCGCTCTATGAGTGTTCTTTAGGACTGTTATCTAAAACTAAAGACATAGAATCTAATAATACATAAGCCCATAATGTATTTAATTTTAAACCCACCTCCGCCTCCCTCTTATAAGAGGACAGCTTTATTTATGTTATGTTATCTTATTATCTACATGGACTTGTATATTGAAAATAAGTTATCTGCCCTAATCCAGTATACTTTTCTAGTCTACTAACATATTTTCTATTGAAATGTGAAGCTACAATTTAATTGGCATTGTCAATTTTAAATTTTTATAGGAGGGCAACTTTATCAATACCCACTTATATATTTAGTTATCTAATAGTAAGTGGAATCTAGTCCTAACCCTAAATGTTATTATTATTTGTATTATTGCATAGCATATAATGGCTTCCATAGCATTTGCTCATATTACAAGTTTTCAAGTTTGGGTGTAAACATAACTATCTCAGACTGTGAGATTTTTACAAGGTTTTTTATGTTTTTCTTTTTTGTCCAGTGACCAGTTATTAAAACCTGCTTGGTAAAAACAAAATATGTCATTATTTGCGCCACATTTGCCACAGGGGAAACAGAACCATGCATCTAGCTTTGCAGAGTAATCCAGCCATGGTCTCCCATGGTAGCCCGGGTTGAATGTGCGTGCAATCTGGCCAAAGTGACATTTGGGGAAGACAAGGATGGGCTGCGACAGTGCTAGGCTGTTCAAGCCATTGTTATTGTCGGCCATCGCTGCTCAGCGAACGCTGTCTGGGGGTGCAGTGCTTGTACAACTTGGTCGGGTCGAGTCGAGGACAGGGTTGCCAACTTTGGGTACCTGGCTGGAGTGAGATTTTGATGCCATGGCCCATGGGCTTAATCATGCATACACTTTATCACGTGCACGTATGGACTCAATTCACCATCAGGGTTTTAAAAAGTATGCACCTTACACATGTGGTGAGAGTGGGACCTTATATTGTAAGATTTAAGGATATAGCCTGACTACGCCACCCTGGGAAATACTCACAATTTCACAATATTAGATATACACTAACCCTAAAACGGGCACACAGGTTCATTCACTAATGAAAGTCAAAGACGTATTGTTTCCACTATCAAAACTACACCGTTTTATTGAATGTTCACATGCAGCAAGAACCAGAAATAAACAAAAAGTAACAAAAGAACACAAGAACCTAACATACTCCAGACACATAGCCAATACATGAACACAAATGTACGTATGAACACACTCTTTCACTCACTCAGCCAAATATGAATACACACACACGCACAC
The DNA here is from genome assembly GCA_008360985.2 of Macquaria ambigua. Classification (NCBI taxonomy): domain Eukaryota; kingdom Metazoa; phylum Chordata; class Actinopteri; order Centrarchiformes; family Percichthyidae; genus Macquaria; species Macquaria ambigua. Next base: position 2,243 of record VMKM01003657.1, on the reverse strand, counting down.
TCACTCACTCACTAGCTTGCCTGAACGCCTTATGTGCTCCAGCGCAGGGTTTTCTGCCAGAACAGCTGTCAACATGGCGATAAGCATCACGCACATATCGCGGACCAAACAGAGAATAATTTAAGAGCCTATACTCATAGAATGGGGGTTACAGTACGTAACCAACTCGCTCGCCTGTTCATCTCTGTTGCTGTCGCAGTGTTTTGGGGTGAGAATTGTTTGGGCAGCATGAGAGCGTGAGACTGAACGTGAAAGCGTGTGTCACACACCAGGAGCATGAAAGTTCGCAACCCTGATAACTGATGTCCATGTCACGCAAAATGCCTTGGGCAAGAAGTGTTAGGTGATTCAAATCTAAGACCTCCCAATGAGTAAAATTTATCAACTTTTACTTTCCTGATAAAATACAATTAAATTCTACTCAGTGATTCATAGCTGATTTTATTCAAACAAAACTGAGTAAAATGCAATTAATAAATAATTCAAAATTGTTGAATTCAGCTCAGTGCGATTCCAAACTGCACAGTCTTTTTTATTATGTAAAGGTTACTATTATTTATTTACTAAATATTAATTAACCCCAATCTCAGTTTTTACAGTGTAGATATTAAGTATGGAGAGCTTAGACAGATAAGGCTTAAAGGCAGATAAGGCATTTCTATCTATCTATCTGGGTAATTTAAGTTGTCAAAATTAAATGACATTAGCCATAAACTACGTTAACTGTTAACTAGCTAACTAGCATTAGTGTTGGCTAAAAGTACACAGCTTTTTGTGTGGGAAAAAGTACTCATATTTTATTTTTATTTTTAAGTAAAAGTAGCAATGCTACAGTGTAAAAGTGTACTCTGTTACAAGTAAAAGTCCTGCATTGAAAAGTAAAGTGAGTACAAAAGTATTGGCATAAACATATTGGCATAAAAATATACTTTACGTTACCAAAAACAAAAGTGCATAATGGCCCATTTCAGTATATATATATATATGTATGTATATATATATGTATATGTATGTATATATGTATGTATATATATGCTGAGTAGCTTAATCTATATAATTAAAATCAGCTCCATCTGAAACCTAATTATAATCATATATATTTAAATATATGATAATATATATATATATATATATATATATATATATATACTTTATATAAGCCTACTGCTGGGTAGCTTAATCTATAGTTATACATAATAATTTACAAGTTTATGAATTTATATTTTGTATTAATAATTGAATCTGCAAAAGTAACTGGTAATTACAGTTATATAATTAAGTAGTGGAGTAAAAAATACACTATTTGTACTGTTGTATTTGTATTACCTGGCCACAGTCCTCTCTCAGCCTGAGATACATCACACATCAACGCCAGCGGTGAAGTATCTCCATTTCTTCCAAAATATGGAACAACAACAAAAAATATTAATAAAATGTCTGGCTCCATTTTTACAATTTTAGCTGTGTGCCGGTTGTCAAGTGCAGCTGTCAAGGTTGCTAGGCGACGGGAGTGGAGCCTCATGATGTAAAAGTAAGGGCGGGTTCATCTGGTGACGCAAACAAAAAATCCTCTGTAGACCAGACCGTCTCATTTAACAATGCTCGGTTCGGCCTTTGCGCCTTCGTAGACCGCGTCCTTCGAAGGTTGCAGCCCCTGAATTGAGACACAGCTATTGTGTAGTGTGCATTGTGGGAGGGCAACATTCTAAGCCTGCCTACCATTGTGTAATGGTAATTGTGGGAAAGCAACATTCTAAGCCTGCCTATCACTGTGCAGTGGCCATTGTGGTAGTGCAACATTCTAAGCCTGCCTACCATTGCGTCGTGACAATTGTGGGAAAGCAACATTCTAAGCTTGCCTACCAACATTCTAAGCCTGTCTACCACTGTCTACTTGCCATTGTGGGAAACAAACATTCTGAGCCTGTCTACCAACATTCTAAGCCTGCCTACCATTGTCTAGTGGCCATTGTGGGAGGGCAACATTCTAAGTTTGCCTACCAACATTCTAAGCCTGCCATCCATTGTCTAGTGGCCATTGTGGGAAAGCAACATTTTATGCCTGCCTACCAATATTCTAAGCCTGCCTACCATTGTCTAGTGGCCATTGTGGAAAAGCACCATTCTAAGCCTGCCTACCATTGGCTAGTGGCCATTGTGGAAAAGCACCATTCTAAGCCTGCCTACCATTGTCTAGTGGCCATTGTGGGAAAGCAACATTCTAAGCTTGCCTTCCAACATTC
>VMKM01003656.1:0-31757 GCA_008360985.2 Macquaria ambigua | reverse complement strand
TACTCGGATCCTTTACTTGAGTAAAAGTACAGATAGCGTTATGTAAAAATACCCCATGACAAGTAAAAGCCCGGCATTTAAAATCCTACTTGAGTAAAAGTACAGAAGTATTATCAGCAAAATGTACTTAAAGTATCTTGTTCTGCAGTAAACTGTCCCCCTGTGACTGATGTATTATTATATAACATTATTAGATTTTTAATACTGATGCATCAACGTGTAAGCAGCATTTTACTGTTGTAGCAGGTTGAGGTGGAGAAACTTTTAACTACTTTATATACCGTGAGCTAGTTGAGTCCAGTGGTTTCCAACCTAGGGGTCGGGCCCCCTCAAAGGGTCACAGGATAAATCTGAGGGGTCGTGAGATGATCAATGGGAGAGGAACGACTGACACACAAACCTGCTTTCATTTTTTTGGACACAGTTTGGACTCTAATCTTTTTACCTATTTGGGCCTCAAACTGTAATTTAGATAAAACCATCTGAGAAGTTTAGAGGGGAAGCGTCTATTTAGTGGAACTGATAACAACTCATAGACATCTGAGAAGGGTAGGGTTTTTTTTTTGTTAGGGGTCACAAGCCAAAAAGATCAGGGAGCACCGGATTAATCTTAACAATGTGTTGTATTTTATAAGCTTATCAAATGTTTTTTTTTTTTTATGTAAAAACTTAATCTGTAAAGAAACTTGTAACTATATCTGTCAAATAAATGTATTAGAGTATAAAGTACTCCACTACATTTATTTTCCTCTGAAATGCAGCGGAGCAGAAGTATAAATACTCATGTAAAATACAAATACCTGAAAATATTTGTATTTAAGTACACAAGCTAGCACAACAGATATCTCGATAGCTAGCTTGATAGATGGAAAGAAATCTGGTTGAGACTCAAGTCTCTGGAAGTCTGAAAACCTTTAGGCCTGATGTTTTTATATGACTACAAACTCACTAGACATATTTTAAAGTGGATTTGAAATCTGACGTTAACACACTTCTATAACACAGTAAGTATATTGACCTTCAGAGTTTAATCAGCTTCTGTGTGTGTGTGTGCGTGTGTGTTTTAACCTCTTAAACCCTACCGATATTATAAAGTCATGCACTGCAGCCAAACATTGTTCAAACCCACAGAACTTTATTTTAAAGTCTAGTGGAGATCCCAACGTTCCCACAGACACCAGATACCACATCAGGATACATTTTCCAACCTGAAAATTACGTCACTGGAAATAAAAGAGGAAAACTGAGAACAAAAGCATTGTGTTGAGGGTTTTTGTGTGTATATTGCAACATTCATTTAGTCTTAACCAGAAGAAATCTCAATGGGCTAAACAGAGAATGGAAAGCGGGAAACACAGAGATGGACACTGCAGATTTTCAGGTTGCTTCAGGTTGCTTCAGTGAAAGCTGGCAGTGTGAGCACATAAAGGGATAAATGTTCATTATAACACAGCAACAAAAAACAAAACATAGTGTATGCTGTTAGGAAACAAGGAGATACAGACACCACACATACACCGTTCAGTGGAGCAGATAGAGATGAGTAACAGGCAGCAACAGTGAATCAATGAATCAGTGAGTACAGTATGTGAATTGCTTTCTTTATCAGTGGGCTCAGATTTGCTTCTAACAAATGCAAAACTGCTTTTCAGGATTTAAGAGTTGTTGAGACTATACATGGGCTTTTGTAGAGTTTCACAACTCACTTTGGAGTCAAACTGGTTTCAGCAGTTACACACAAGACAGAAACATGCATGAAGAGTTAATACATTTATTTTTCGTGTCCTGAGAAAAATGTTTCAGACTGAGTGGTCACGTTTAGGTCGCCAGAGAGGAAGTGGATTAGATACTATTTTATGTAAATGACAAACAGAAGAGTTTTATTCCAAAATTACACATCAATCATTTGACTAAAAGCTTCCCAGCAAAACTGACTTGATGACTCACTGCTTCTTTTAAAATACTAATGTTTGTAATCAAACCCATTCTTGGTCGTCATGTTTATACTTAATTGTGTTTTGGAATAATAAAAAAAAAAACCCAAAATGTGTAACGTGTTGCAGGTTGAGTTTATAATATCTGATATAAAAAACATAAACACAATAAACCGTATCTGCAAATGTGGAAATAGATTATTTTAAGTCAAGACACAAGTGGAAATTATACTTTTACTATGACAGCTGTGTGTCTATGAAACATGACCAATTCTTCCACCAATTAGAGTTGTTTTTGGTTTTCCACTTCTCCACCTCTAATCAAACAAGCTGTTAGGGGCTCATTAAAGGAGCATTCTGCCAATTTTACACAAAGTTCAGGAGCCTGTGAACAGTTTAATGCTAACATGGGAATCTTTCCTATCTCTACCATCCATCCCATATGGTGTGAATGTGGCGTGATGAAAGACGCCATGTCCAGCATTTCAGGAGCTTGGCCCCATATTAGGGACTAAACGTCAGGATATCTTGGCCTCTGCTACTTCAATTTTGACTATTTAAAAAAAAAAAAACCTGTCTCTTGTTAGTCCCCAACTTTATGACGGAGAAATGCTAAATCACTGGAGTACCCCTTTAACATAACAATCTAAATACCTACAGACCAAATCTAGCAGTATACAAAACTGATTTAGACCACAAACTGGAGCAAATAATGCTGCGTTCATGTCATACAGTTGAGACCGTAATTATCAGCAACCGAGTCAGAAAAACACACGTCAGTGTCCTGGTTGTAATTCCAAGTCGGATATCACCAACAAACTGTGGGCAAAATGGCTGGAAAGCCACCATCGCTGGCAGTTACATCTAAATAAAATCCAATAATCACAATTAATTAATTTAAAAGGAGCTATACACAGTTTATAATCCGCTCCAAACACTGTTAAAGTAGCTAATTAAGGCCAAAATGATGTGACTACAAGACTAGCAGTCAGGGTAACCATCTTGGAACAAAGCGTGAACAATGGAGGTGTTCCTGTTCTTCCCATTCTGCAGTCATTGCCTGAATGCAGCATTAGACACATTACCGTTTTTTTTTTCCAGCTGTGACATCACACCAGCAGGTGTCTCCGCTCCGATTGGCTTATTTGGATGGTAACATTTCATTGGTGAAACAGTGAAGAGTTTGTCTTTCTGATGGCAAAGTGCAAGACTGAACTTATTTAAGATGGCAGAAGGCCGCACAAAAAAAAGGAGAAAGATGACCAACTGTCTTGTACAGTATTTATCAATCCACATTTACACTTTTCTTTTGTGTAAAAGTTGTTACCGTTGCCTTCCTCTACACTTTTAACAGAACATTGTACCGAAAGTGCAAAGAAATCAACGGCAATAAGATAAACAATCACAAGAATGTGAGTGGAAAGATGCTGGCCTGCTGAATTGATTTTCATTAGTTATACCAGATTCTCTGTACTGGTTCAGGGAAAACTCACCTGCTAAAATGAAACCGGAAAACATGAAACTTCTCACATTACAGGAAGATGTGCATCAACATTTCATCAACAGGATTCGGTGGAAGCAGTTGCTAGCTACAGGAAATTTAAAAGCTACTTTTTTGGTTGAATGACAAGGCAATATAAGAAGTCTTTACTCCAAACATCTGTCTGACGACGAATAAACAAACACAAATAAGACGCATTACAAATATTAAAGGATCCCTTTATCGTGTCAGGATGTTCTGTAAACCTGGCAGAATAAAACATAAAGCAGATGTAGTCCAAAGCATCTAAAGTGCCGAGGTTAAAACTTTTAAACTGATGTACATCGGACTGGCACAGCGCATTTAAAAACACAGCATAGATTAACAAAAAAATACACTTGAAGACCAACCAAACGTCTGTGGACAGTTCCTCCGGGCAGTGATCCCGTGTCTGTGTCAGTGTGTGTGTGTTTGTGTGTGTGTTGAGTCCGTTCCCTCGTGTCCTCTCTCAGACCTGATGGCAGCTGGTGTTGCCGAGTGTGTTGTATGTCTGAAATAAAATGGCTACGATATATATATAAAGGAGGGACAAATTAAAGAGGGACTTGACTTGTTGAACTGTTATCCTAAAGTTTAAAACTGTTAAAAATCCACATGGAGACGCTGGGAACCATTCACACGGGGAGGTCAGTCTGATGGGAGTCTGATCCAGAGAGGTCCGGTCTGTGACATGGGACAGTCTGAAGATACAGTGGTAAAGCATTAAGAACGGACACGATGGTCACGTCTCTGTCGGAGAGTTGAGACAGGTAGGTAGGCTGTGTGTGTGGGGAGGAGGGGAAGGTGGGTACAGTTGATTCGCTGCTGTGCGTCCTCTTTGCTTGTGTTTCTCCTCCCTTCGTCTAGAACAGCTGGATCATGGACTCCCGAGACTTGCCAACTCCGATCCACTTGACTGAGGAAACAGAGGCAGAGGTTAGGTGTTAATTTCTCTACAGCAGAGCCTGTCCTGTCTGTGTGTCAATCAGTATGTTTACACGCGCTCAGAGAAACCAGATTACTGAAAATCTGCTTTTACATGCAGCAGGTCAGTAATCAGATTGCTCCCCTACTCCCGACTTAATTGTCGGTATTAGACTTTTTCTTATTCTTCTTTCTTTGGTGTGTGCGCGCAGAATAATCCATAATGAAAATAATTGTTAGCCGCAGCCCTAATTTAATTTAAACCCTTCCAGGTTTACTGGGTAGAGACTCCATTACAGTCAACATTGAAAACAATTAAAACAGGGTTAAAACAGCATTGAGATTAAAGGTGATATCACTTGGGACAGAATGGGCTTGTTGACAAAATAGTCTCAGTGTGTGTGGGGTCATACCAGGCACTCCCACGTGCTCCTCTATGAAGCGGACATATTTCTGGGCGTTCTCAGGCAGCTCCTCAAAGCTTCTCGCGGCCGAGGTGTCGCTTTTCCAGCCCGGCAGCATCTCATACTGGACCTCCACATGCTGCAGCACCTCCTGATTGGCTGGCACAGAATCAATGAGACAAGGGGTGGGGGTGGTGGTGGAGGGGGGCAGGGGGCGGGTAATATCACACCATTAGCTTTACAGGAGACCGTAATGCAACAGCTATGACAACAGATCAATATGTTTCTGCCTTGAAATGGAGCTCGCTATAAATAATCGTACAGACTGGACCCCTGGTTAGACAACATCCACTGAAGGCAGAGATTCATCAACTCCACTTTTTCACTGACAGCATCGGTTTAGACTTGATGTCAAAAGTCAGTTACAGTGTGATCCACTTGGAAGGTGGAAGACAATTACATCTCAACTCATTTCTTTTCAATTTAAGATACACTTCTGGTTTGTGAGGGGAAAAGGTAAAGGTAAGGTTGTCTTTATATTCCAATATTTGCACTTAACTCCTCCTCTTGTTAGCCTGACACTGCTGTATACTAATACTCTACACCTATCCTATCTACCTGTATCCTGAGAGGGAAATGGAGGGCAGGAAAGAAGAGAAAGGTTATTTTCTTAATATGAGCTGGAATTTATTTGAACACTTACACAAAGAGTACTCAGTCACACACCGACTCACCTGGAAAATGAGGTATAGTTTGGTCGGCGACTTTGTACGCTACGCCCACTTTGATCTCTGAAAACACGTCAAGTATGTCCAGTTTGGTGAGTGCTAAACTGGGGTGGGGGAGACAAAGGGGATAGGACGGTTATGAGTGTGCACCCACAGACAGCAGAGACTCTTACTCAATACACAGGTATGCTGCTGCTGCTGCTAACCAGCTTATAACCAATCCTAATCATTCTCTGGGAGAAAAGATTTGTCATGTTGTGAAGCAAAAAAATATACTCTCTCTCTGTCTTTTTGCAAATTTAGATACAGAAGCTGCATACATCTGGTGAAACACTGTACCTTTAAAAAATATAGCAATATGTATTGCAAAAAAACAAAATACTGCATTCGTTTTTTTGATTATTGTTCACCTTTATCTCCCATGACTGTCTACAAAATGCTTTGTCAGAAAGACTAAACAAATCAATACAACACACTGAACTCACGCGGTGAAGCCATTAATCATGTGTGCATATTTGATGAGCACCAGATCCAGCCAACCACATCGCCTCTTCCTGCCCGTGGTCACGCCCACCTCCTTCCCCCGAGTCTGAAGTAGCTCACCGATCTCCTAAAAACAACAAGATGAGCGCAGACAGCCCATGAGTCTTTGCTGCTCTCTGACTTTTTTTTTTTTTGTAAATGTTCAATGTAAAATATTCAACAATTAAGCAAAACCTCCTCTGGGTGGTGCTGTTTGAAAACAAAGCTACTCATAATCACCTTCTGCTGTATACTGTACATATCAAGTCATTACACCATGTTTTGAACATGTGGAAAAATACTGCATGAACATGTTGACTTAATGACATGTGGATGAAGAACGGGGTTTTTTCCTCTATAGTCTTAATGTCTCAGTTATACTAGACAACATACTGTCACCTGAGTTGAAAGTTGTACATCTTGTAAACCCACTGCTTTATCTTGTAAACCCACTGCTCATCCTGTGACACACTATCCCATCTTTTTAGCAAAAAGTCATTTTGAAAATTAGCTATCCTGTGACAGCTTTATCCTTACATCATGTTTGATGGGTGGTATAAGTTAACGTGTGTGTGTCCTCTTACGTTGCTCTGCTCGGAGGGGAAAGCTCCGATGCCCACTCTGGTGGTGTACGCCTTGACGACTCCGTAAACCTCCCCGACGTTCTGAGGCGGCATGCCGAGACCCGTACACACCCCGCCCACCGTGCAGTTGGACGATGTCACAAACGGGTACGTCCCTGCAATGACACCAGGAGTGAAGACTGATCATACTTTTCATTTACACTGTAGATACTGGTTGAACAGACATGCAACTGAAAAGAAAATGTGTGAAGATCTGTCTAGAGCAGGAGTTTTCAAAGTCTGACACTGTGGGCAAAATCCAGACACCATCCCCATGTCAATGGACATTCACAGCCTTAGTAATGTCAAAAAAACTTTTTTATAGTGTAACAGGAAAAAAGTTCATATTAATGTGTTTTTTCTTACTTCTATTTGGTAGATGATAATGCTCTAAGTTTTGGAACTACAGTTCCCATAATGCTTTGGGGGATGTTGCTATGGTTTCAGTGAGTAACGTTATGGGCTACAAATTGAACTGTGTTTTTTTTAACCTGTATTTGTTTACATTTTGGCAAATTTGCACCAATAAAAGTATGCCGAATTAACTGTTAGCAGTTCCTGTTTGCATTGTACCCCTGGATCTACAGACAACTATCACTGGATTACTTTGATACTGAAGAAAACTTAAAAACATCATGATTCTCAGGCAAGTTCTGGAGTTATAAGGAGCATTTTTTTCTGATTTCTAAGTGGATTCATATGATGTTTACTTGTGATGGACGGAGATAACAATATCCTCTAAAAGTGTAAATCACACTGAATCTAAAGCTATGTGTATCATGTCTGTGTTCAGATTTTACTGAGTTATGACTCCGAGGAGTACAATGTCTGATGCAAATTTGGGCAATTAAGATACTTTAAAACCACCTTCAGTCTATCCCCCCGCAACGCTCTTGCGCCGCCTCACAGTTTGAAAAAACCCTGGTCTAGAGGGAAGGTAGCACACCAAATTTAATGACAGAACTTTGTTATCCTCTCAATTCATTCATCTCTAATTTCATTCACCTACAGTGCTGTGGGCTTGGCAAGGTGAGGGTGATGAGCTGTTTCCGGAAGAGGCACTGTGTTGACATAGTGGATATGTTTGTTTTAGCACCTGTCCTGATACAGTTGGCCAACTAGTCCAACTTGGACCTGTCCAGAGACTGAGAACTCTGACCTGCTTCTCCCTTCAATCACGGGACATAACACCTCATTAGACAAATACCTTTAAGTTCACTCAATTAAGTGAAATGTTCTCAATACCTACCGTAGCTGTGAGTGAGTTTGGCTTGAGGCTAACTGGCTTCGCAATAACTGAGCTGCCTGAAAAGAAAGAACCTCGCCCAACTGACACTTCTTAGATGAAATTTAAAACCCTTTTACTGGTCTGGCTTTTGTCTAACCATACCTGAGGATGTATCTGAGGTGATAATCACTTACAGACTGACATGAACACTAAATCAACTCTGCCTCAGATATTCAAAAAAAAATGGTGTGCCTCACTAATTTTATTTCAGCTACTGTAATAAAAGTAAACATGGACTGAGTTTCCACACCTAGATGCTGGAGGCTGCCCACATGCAGGTCATCCCAGTGTTCAGAGAGACTGTTGTGTAATCAAAGAAGAACAGGTTTGATGTCTACAGCAGCCAGTGTGTCCATCAGCAGTCATGTGTCCTGTCAAAGTGCCCTACATGCTCCCAAATTCCAAATAAGTCTTGCTAAGAGTTTCGCAAACACATAAGCTTAATGTGAAATGATACAGATAAAGTTATGGCTTGATGCTACTGTGACGTTTGCTTCTAACTTCTAATCAAGTACAGATAAATCCAGTCAGAAAGAGAGGTTGTTTGCTTATCAGTGTACAGGACACTGTGCCCTGATACCAGCAGAGTTATTACAAGCATGGTGTTTTGATAATAACCAGCGTTCAACCTCGACTGTAATTTAATCAGCTTAGTGCCGTCACTGCTCTCAGTGATGACAGGTCTGCTCTGTTACAGTGACCTACTATAACATCTAGAAGATTAGTAGGTTAAGTCTGTGGTGTCATTATCTGAAAGGAAAAATACAGTTGCCATGCTTTCAAACATCAACCTTTTGAGAATGTGTCTGGACTTAATGATTACTCTGTAATTGTGATCAACTGACTGACAGACTGCTGATTAAGGATGTCTTCGTGCTCATGCACAGTCAGGTGGCATTAAGTGGTTCAACTGTGAGCGTGCACGTCAAGCCCGGATGCCAGAGCACTTCATCAGTAGCAGTTAGTAAACTTACTGTCATCCCTAGTCTGAGCTCCAAGCAGGCTTTTGTAAAGAGCATCACAAAGCTTAAGTGTTTCAGGGCAATGTCACTGGGTCACTGTAAATGCACTGAACAGTGCTTAACAATTAGAAATGACATTTATACTCAGTGCACAGGTTAGCACAAAGAAGGATTCCTAAAGGATAATTGGAAAATGTTAACAAGTTAAGAGCAAGGCGTGCTTAATTGCGGTGCACATGCGCGCTCACACGTGCACACACACACACACACACACACACACACACAGCAATATACTGACCAAAGTCTATGTCGAGTAGTGCTGCGTTGGCTCCTTCCACCAGGATCTTCTTAGGAGGACCATGAAGAGCCTCGTACATGTAGTGCACCCCGTCTCTCACCATGGGCTGGATCCGCTCCACGTAGTCCTAAAAATCATACAACATACAAAATGTCACTGCAAAGAGGACAATTTAATGTTTCTAGAAATACTGTTCTGTTTAATTTGTATTACCTTCAATTTGACCAGCTCTCCATCTATGTCAATCTCCAGAGTGGGGTACATACCCTTGTACTGCTGGGCCAATACTTTATACCTGTAACAGACATCATTGATTAGTTTTGATTAATTTCATCTCACTGTCATTCAATCCACAAACTGGGCTGGTATAATACTATTCTACATCATGTTGCAATAAGAATATAAACACAGGAGGCTCACAAATAACATATCATACTATTTTTACTGTGCATTAGAGATTCATTGCTCCTCATCAACCACCAGTCCCAGACACAAAGGAGCCCCAGGAACCAAACTCTGGAACCAAATGGCCCTTGTGAGGATTCCTGTTTGTGTTTCCACCTCAAACAGGAATGCATTTGCACTGCCAATAGGAACGCTAAAGTGACGTATGCTGGCCGGGGGTTGGTACAGCAACGTCACTTCTGCGCGACATACAACAACAGCTACAACTGTCAGTCCATTTGTCCGTGTTTTGTTCCATTTATTATGGCTAACGGTAAGAGCTGTTACACAGGTTTTTAAAGATGCCAGTTGCTGGTGCTGCATTGGCTCATGTGTTTGACCAATCACCGTACAGTTATGTCACTCAAGGTTCCTCTTGTGCTGGGAGAGTATCTACTCTGAAGTAGGTCTATAAAAGTCCCTGAAAACGTTGTTCTAAGAACTACGATCATTCCCAGTTCTTGCAGTGCAAACACAATAAAAAGGGGGGGCGTCCTACAACTGTTCTTAGAACTATGAAAAAGTTCCTCTGGTCTGAAAACGCCTATTCAGACTGACATAAAAAAACACAGCCTCCTCATTCATTTGATTGAGTTCGGTTCGGTGACACAGAAGGGGTGCTAAAGCAGGGGGTCCAGCAGAAAAAACTCAGGGTCATCTGCAAAAAAGTTGAACTATTGCTGGATCACAACGTGGCGTCATCTGGCCAATCAAATACATGCAAGTGCACATTCCTGGTGGATTAACTTTACAAAGGGAATGCTGTATTTCTACAGTTTGACAGATAAAGTAATTGCCGCTGTGATAACTTTCAAGAGTTGTAAAATCCTGTTGCAGTATTCTGGTGTCCGATAAGCCTTCAAACTCATTGATCTATTACTCAAACTGGACTTCCTGCATTATATTACCCATTGCGTTCTGAATGCCTGGTTAGACCTTGGTTCTTCTGGTCAAAATGCAGGTAAAGTTCCTAAAAATGGTTCCTGGAAAGGTTCCTGTGGTTGGAACAGGCAATAAAACTGAAGCTCGGTATGTGTGGTTGAGTTTCTGAGTTCTCTGGTTCAAGGAAACGTTTCAGTTGGGGGAAAGGGGCAGTAAATCATGAAACAAACAATTACATTACTCCCAGACTTTAATAAGTAACTAATCTTAACTCATCACCCAATGGTCTTTGGAGAGCGCTTTCGTTGACACACTGAGCAAATAATCTTACATACAGATTTCATCAAAACCCCAGACAGAAATATAATCATGTACTATTGGCACAGACCTTTCAGAGAACTGAGTGAAGTCAGCCAACAGGTCACATATCCTGAGACCGCTACGTGCTGCCTTGGCCGAGTACACTGGACCAATCCCCTTCTTTGTTGTCCCGAGGCTGGGCGGGGCCAAGAGAGGAGGAAGGGGGAAAAAAACAGAAGTAGCATTACTTTTTAAGCATTTCAAAGTTCATCATGTCATCCATCTAATTATTGTGAAACTCTTAACACATCCGCACCCAGTAACTACGCAGTAGTTTTAACTTGTGGGAAACTCACTGGGTCTTACATCATCAGAAGTTCATTTGACTGTTTTGCAGTTGTGATAAAACATGCAGAACATACATTGGACATTAGACCTGCGATGTCTGATTGAAGAAACATTTTCACTTCGCCAAAACAGGTGCAAATTACAGTAAAGATAGATTGGTAAAACAGTTCACTGAGCATTGTGTGCAAATAAGTGACAGCGAAACCTTTTCTGAATAGTCCAACCCGGATACTCGGTTATCTATCAAGTGACAAGAAGCAGACATTCAACACTGTCATTTTCTGCATCTCTATATACTTGAGGAGACACTAAATATCTTCACACTGATGTATCAGTATGGTCCCTTTATACATGACAGAGTATCAGAGAAAGATTACTCAAGTAACACGTTAAAGTAGTCAAACATATGACACACTCAACATGCACCTCTTGTAACTCAGCCTATTAAAAGAAAGGCCTGCCACAGCAAAAATTTGCTTACCCTAAATGCTACAGAACTACAGAAAAACTACAGAATGGAAATAGCCAAAGATCCTCTGTGGTTATTGAGTTTCATCACCAGCAGCAGCCTACGTAATACGCAATATCCAATCACCGTGTGTGCTCAGTGCATGAGTGAAAAGCCTATATGTTGTTGAGGCTTGTTGCCAGCGGTGGAAGAAGTACTCAGATATCTTTACTTAAGTAAAACAATAAAACAATGTAAAAATACTTCATTAGAAGTATTGCTTGCCTGCATTTAAAAGTTTACTTAGGTAAAAGTACATAAGTAATATCAGCAAAATGTACTTTAAGTATGAAAAGTAAAAGTACTTTGCCACTGTGACTGATAAATTATCATATATTATATTATTAGATAATATAAATACATCAATACATAAGTAGCATTTTACTGTTGTAGTTGGTCCTTTAAGTACTTTATATACAGTTAGGCAGTTTAGTCCAGTGGTTCCCAATCTAGGGATCGGGCTTTGTTGTTGTTTGGGCTTTGTTTGTGCTTTCAAAGCTTAACATGTTTTTTAATGCAAAATCTTAATTTGAAAAGTGGCTAGTAACTACAGCTTTTAAATCAATGTAGAAGAGTATAAAGTACAATATTTGCCTCTGAAATACAGTAGAGCAGAAGTAAAAAGCATGAAATGGAAAATGCAGTAAAGTACAAAAAAGTTGTACTTAAGTACAGTACACAATGCATTTCAAATTTAAAATGTGGCAACAAAAATGTAAAAATACCATTCGACAGAAAAGATGGATCCAACCACATGAGTGCAGAGTGAACTATAGACAGTGTATCTTTAAAATGCATGTTTTCTTAGCAGATGAGACACTGATCTTAAGGTAAAGATGTAATCAATCAATTATGTCTTCTGCAGTAAAATGAACATATTCTACATTAGCATCAGATCTGAGTGAATAAGAGCTGCTGTGCCTGTCATTAATGCATTTGTAACAAAAGAAATTCTACACCTGTATTTGTTTGTGTAGCTGTTTCTATAGCTACTATAAGAATGGATGATGCATCAGTTAACATTTTATTGGTTTCAATTATTCTTTAACTGTGACCAAATATTTTCTTATTTTGAGTTATGTCTTTAGCATCTTAGTGCAACTACAGGACTGAAAGTCTCCCCTTTGTGTTTCTACTTTTGAGAAATCAAAATTCAGGCTAAACAAAACTCTTCTGCTCTGACTTCCAGCAGCAGAGTTCACAGGATGCCTGGAGATGCTGGAAATCCACACGGCTGTCAGGGCAATCTGCTGAAAGCTTACAATGACTGTGCCATTAAGGCACCCTGGTGAACATGCATTATCTCTCTCTCTCTCTCACACACACACTCTTACACACACACAGTAGCTGGCTGGGTGTTTGGGGCTTTGGTTGCTGAGCTGGTAAAGACAACCCAGCTTTGAACAGGAATACACTGGGTCTCTCCTGAGCTTAATATTGTAAATGCTCCACAGACTCAGCTTAACATTCCTCATATACGTCTGTGTGGTTCACTGCCTGGATTAATAATGTATGAGAACAAAATAGTTTTAAAATGGTGTGGAATAAAACAGACTACTGGATACCTGGATTTACTACATGAAATATGTGTCTTTATAAAGAGTCTAAAAGCATGGCCCTAAACAGGAACCTGCTGCTTTATTCAGTCTCTTAGTGATGAAGCACTGCTACTCTCTCTCCACCTGCTCCGGGACTGCTACACCCTCTGTCTGTCTGACCTCTGACCTCTCTGAGGATGCCTCCAGGCAGAGCAGTGATGAGATTATATGCATGCGTGTCACTGTGGAAAGTAATTTCTGGAAAGTGAAGATAAATGTATATTCAAATGAATAAAGAAGAAAATGTAGATTTCTGTTTTACATCTTAATTAAAAAAACAAAACATTATGAACATGTTAACATTCACCTACAGGGATCTATATTGACTGTTTCTAATTTAGTTGTTACCTTGTTGTTATATTATTAAAATTAATGTAACAGAATAGGTATACAGACTTTTAGCTCTGGTTTGGTCTCTACCAACTATATAGCCATCTCATCTTATTCATTTATAAAGCTCTGCTGTTGCAGCTTCCTAACTACCTCACATCTCCTATCTCATTTAAATCTAGTGACTACAGTACACGATCCAGTAGCTACTTATCCTTAGACTTCCCTCATGTTGGCAGAACTGGTTTCAGGTAATATGCTCCTTTTAAATGATCTACAAACTGCACTTAAACTGCAGTCTTACATTCCCCTTGGTGATTTAAAAGCTTTATCTTTTTTTTTTATGATTCTTGTAACTGTTTTGATTGTTTCCTTATTTATTGTGTAGTTGTGTTGTTTCTGTTTGCTGATTGTGTGCTTGTGAATGTTTCTTGTTCTCAGGTCTCTCTTGGAAAAAGAGATCTTAATCTCAATGAGACTGCCTGATTAAATAAAGATTAAATTAAAAACTCCTGAGGGAAATATCTGGCTCTTTAGCTGCTAAACGCTTGTAAACCAAAACAGTAAAATTGTGGCCCAGGCAGCTAAACAATGAGCTGAAACTCGCTCCGTAAAGCCGAGGGGAGCTGCAGATTCAGGTGGTAATTCTCTGTAGGTTCATCACTACGAGTGGCTCCTTTCACATCGTCATTTGATGCACTGTTATTATAAAAATATCGATTATAGCTGCTGTAAGTTTGTAAGTAAGAACAACATTTATTACATATCGATCAGGATTATTGTATGTTAATTGTGCAGCCTAAGTGTATAATATGTGGAACAGTGTTGTTGTAGCAAGGCCCTGTGTCAACAATGACGAATAATCTCCAAAATCATCCAGATGGAAGGACACAGACTTTACTAAAACTCACACGAGGAAAGGCTATGACTCACTGCTAACATGAATGCTTTAAAATGCAAACAATCAAAGCTGAGGAATGCAGTAATTTTTTTTTTATCCATGACCTGCTTTAGTCTTTAGTTAGTAGTTTTGTTGACAAACACAGACTGAATAATTGCTCCTGAGACTGGATGTTCTACTTGATGTTGGCGGTGACTCATAAGATTGAAGATACCGGTAAGTCCAGGAAAATGAGTCAGATTCTTTCTCATGAAGGTTTTTTGATCTGCTCTCTGTTTGTGTCTGTCTGTGGACATGGTGTGTGTGTGTGTGTGTGTGTGTGTGTGTGTGTGCAGCAGCCATCTTTAAGCAACAGGTTTCTTACTTCTTGCCTGCTTGCTCTTGTCTCTGCTGTTCCTGAACGCCATCAACCGCTTGGTGGAAGTCAAACACTGCGGAGGAGGGAGAGAGGGGACACACACTCTCACACACCTCAGAGAAAGCAGGGCTTGCACACACACACACACACACACACACGCACACATTTTTGCATACATTCACACAAAGATTAAAGTCCCAGGGGCGGGCCTGGGAGGACTTACCAATATGTGCTCTGTCTGAGATGATCAACCTCTTCTCCCAGTCTTTTAGACCTACACACACACACACACAAAAGCACCGTGAGTCAGTCTTGTTCTGTCACTTCCTGTTATATAATGTAGGTGTTTAAAACAACTGTATGACATTCACCTTTTCCTTTGCGCTCGTTCTTTTCTGCCTCCTCAAACAGGCCTGGAAGGTGGATCACTACACCATTTCCTGAGGTGAAAAATACATTAGGTGATGTTTAAGTTACAGTTTCTGATAAAACAGAACCATACTGACTTTGATGGCTGTGTGCAAAGATACACCTGTTTCATATTAACATGTGGCAGAGAAGACAAAGCAAAGTCTGCTTGCAACCTGTCTAGTGGAAGCGAAAGTAAAGAAGGTTTGTGGGACCTTTTGGGAACTTTTGTGGGATATTTTCTGTTTTGCTGGGTTTTCGAAACATAACTCTTATGCTTGGCATAGATGGATAACACAAGCAGACCTCTGTTCTCATATACTTTTTTATATTTACATTGTAGTGCTGCGATTCACCACCCATTCACCGCACCTGGCATAAACTGATATTGTACAGTCTGACACAGATTGCGACCAAGATTTTATTAGACTCATCTCGCAAAGTGTTATGTGCAATAAACTTACACGATTGTTGTTGTCGCACAGTCTAAAGGCACCTGTAATCATCTATCTGAAGTCTAATTATAAGTTACATCTAAACCAGAGTCGGTGTCTGACAATGTGAAAGCAGCCCCAGGTGTGTACTAACAGCTTAACTGTGATGTTAAGGGATGTATTTCTGTCTGACAGAGCTGGCCCAAACGATGCCTGTTCACAAGAGTATTCAAACAGCTGGCCCTAATTATCTTTTTAATTGGGCTGCATTAACTGGAGGAGGTGAAGTAATTACTTTGACCAAATTAAATGTAAGAAATGTGGAAAAAGGCTAAAAAAACAAAACAAAACAAAAAAACAACAAACACTCTTTCAGTGACACTGTAGGAATAAATGTGGAGGATGCAGATAAACCAGCAGCTCGAGAACAGGAAAGACCTGAACACAGATTTGCTCCCAGTGCTGGAGGCCAAGAATGCACTTTTGCACACGGGGAGGAGAGTGACAGTAAAATCAACAGAAACATGTCTCCACTCTGGAGCAATGAAACGGTTATAACAACGCTATGAGTACAAATTAGCACTAATTGTCAGTTGTTCTGTCTCACTGTTTGAAAAATATGTTTATAAGCACTACTGAGTAACACTCCTAAATGCTTACCTGTTGCTGCAAGAGAAATCTAGATTTTCTTTGCAAAATGACAAGCTGACGTTGAAATAACTGACTTCAGCTCAAGGTTTTTGTAGTCTTCGTACAAAACTGGTCAGAGTTATCAATGGCTTTATAAAAACTGAATAACCAGTGTAACCAGTGAACCGACTCCTGAAAGAATTCAGAGAGCTGTTGTTCGTGACTACCTGACTGACTCACAAAAACAACAAGACGAGAGCCTACAGCCATGCTAGCAATTATATGATATTGTACTTTGGCACAGTGGTGTTTTGAGCTAAATGCTAACATCAGCATGCTAACATGCTCACAAAGACGAGGCTAACATGCTGCTGTTAAGCAGGTACAATGTTTAAAGAGAAGATGACTGCACACTTAGCCACAATCCACAGTGGATTAATACCAGGTGTGGGATGGATCTGACAGCTGTACCAAACTTTCCTTAAGAAAGACCAAGTGTGGTCGAAATGTCTGTAATAAAATCATTGGAGCTTAGTGTGCGGTATAATGTTTACCATGTTCACCATCTTAGTGTAGCATGTCAGCATGCTAACATTAGCTAATTAGCACTAAACACAAAGTACAACTCAGGCTGATGGGAATGTCATTAGTTATGGAGGTATTTGTTGAGTATTGAACATACAGAAATTTTGACCTGATGATGGCGCTATATAGATGAAAAGTCAAGGGATTGTCAAAATTATTACAATTCATCCTGAGGGGAACATCAATGTCTGCACCAAATTTCAAGGCAATCCTTTGAACAGTTGTCAAGACATTTCACTCAAAACCACAAATGTGAACCTCATGGTGGCGCTAGAGGAAAGGTCAGGTGATCATCAAAGTCATTAGGATTTATCCTCTGAGGATCCATCCAACAGTTGTTGAGATATTTCGGTCTGGACCAAAGCCAGCATGCCATCCACAAAACCATGCCGCTAGCATGGCTATAAATATCCACAAAAAAACAGCATCATCAAGGAAGAGATGCTAAAACTTGTTATATTTCCAATTCGGTCTCCATTCACTGTAAAATAATCCTTTTGCAGCTTTTAATGGAAGAAAATGCCAACCCTGAATGACAGACCAGCCTGCTGTCCTTTTAAAAACACCTTCCACAGCACAACAAACCCAAACGGTGATCTCAAACTCAGAGAGGGAAATTCTGACCACGTCTACAGAGGAAAGCTCACTATGCAGAGCTTGAACTAGCTGAGAGAGTAGGTGACCTCGCAGAGCTGACGGCGCTTAAGTATACAGTTTGGGATAAAAGCTTCCTCCACATTGAACGTATTGTTATGAAAATGCTGTTCATAGTGTCTACTGCTGGGGTTAATAGTGGCCTTTTGAACAGCTCAGAAAAAGCTTCTTGCGATAAAAAGGGTGGTAAAAAATGGCAAGAAAATACAAATAAGTAGTTGATCTTGCATCTAAATATTCAAAACAAACAAATGAACTAAAATAAATATGGGTGGGGCAGGTGCAACATGCACTGAAACACCACCATGAAGTGCATGTCACACTTCACACACCATGCTGCCAGTCGAGTGTTTGAGCCTGCAGAATAGCATTAATGTGTCATACATCAAAGAAAAAAAAGCAGAAATTCGATTAAGTATTGACAGATCATACAGCCGTACATGTTTAAAGTGCAGATGTGTGTATGGTTGGAAGACAGAAAGAAAGAGTAAGACACCATTAGCTAATGAAGTTACTGCAGATGAGTGGATGTGATGCAGTCTGGCTCCGAGTCAAGCTGATAACACTCACTGTAGCAGTCGTCAAAATGGAGGCTGTTACTCTGGCGATGACGAGCGCCAGGCTAAAAGGAGTCTCGATCAATTCATCAAGAAAATAGCGAGGAAAGATGGCCTTGGAACGAGAGCCTGTGCGTAACTGTGTGTGAGCAAATGCTGTGTGTATGTGTGTGCGCGCTTCAGTGAGTGTGTAGACTGCACAAATGTGAGTGTGAATTTAAGTGTTTCTGTGTGCATTACACACCAATGAAGGCGGTGACCTTGGGGTTGATGATGCCGCTGGGGAGGAGGTGAAAGTCGTACTCCACTGAGTCGACCACCACTGTGTGTCCTGCGTTGTTGCCACCCTGCAGAGAAGAGACAGAAACAGAGAGGCATCAACCTAATGGAGGCTCTGCAACTTTTGTTTGGCTGCGCTGGAAGGCAGGCTGAATAGTTTGGCAAGTAGCAACAAGCATCACACATAAACCACTGGCCACTGTGTCTGTTAGTATGTGTGCTGTTGCTTAGATACTCCTGCTCACTCTGCACTCAGATCTCAAGTAAAGGTCTCACTCCAGTGTAAACCTACTGACAAATGTGTCAGCAAAGGACAAATAAAATGGATTGTTGGTACTATGGATTAAAAATTATGTAAATACTGTTCCTAGTCCCTATGCCCAAAACCACGTCCTGTCAAGACTTGCTGCCCCCATCTCCTACATCAAAAAACAAACACCTAGCTGGAGGAACGATGTGTTGTTTTGCAACCCTCTAACAAGCTAGCCTGCCTTTTTTGCCACGTATCAAGTGCAATGATAAAACCCATGGCCAAAAACAAACCAAAGCCAAACCCACATATTATGACCTGACAAGATTACTTTTTATCTAGCTAAAACACTGGAACATTAAAGATATTAAACAAGATATTTAATTGAAATATGTTTTGTTGTGTAGAACCAGACACATGTACTTCTTCAATAAACGATCATGATTCAGTGATTTAATCCTCACTTAAAATAAGGCTCATTAACCATCCAGGCAGCAGAAAAACACAATGAGTTTGGAGAAATCAAAATGCTTACACTTCTGTGTAGCAGCCAGCCAATCGACTGCTTGATGCTGAAGCACTCTGATTGGTTGATCAAAAGGAACAAAGTTCTCAAATAGGCAAGGACTGAAGACTGTATTTAACGCTGACAATATGTGCCGGGTGTTAATCTAGACTCTGCATACAGGCCTGCTCATGATTTATTGCAGCTGACAATGGAGATAAAAATGCAAAAGTGGAGCCCAGAAGAGGAACAGTGAGTCCTAGGACAAACGTCCCCATCTGACCTGCTTTCTCTCCTCTCTGCTTTACGTTTCACAATCAGAGAGGTCATACTCTGCAGCTCATGGGCATACAAACAGATGGAAAAGAAATAGATGATGATATTAGAAGTGAAAAGAACGCAAGCAAAGCACACACACAAAAAAAAAACTAAGACAGGACGGGACAAATTAATGAAGAAAAGTGTTTTAAGTATCTTTATTTTTTGCTGTGACGATAATAAGGCAGCTGCAGATCCATTCATGCCTCTCCAGCTCCAGCTTGCGTCACTGCTCACTACCTGAGGTGCCAATTCAACTTAGTGAGTCTTGTGACCAGGATATGTTCCTAACGCTGTAGCCTGTGGATATAAATCAAGCCCAGCATGTGTTTTGACCACATGGGGTTATTCCTGGCCACAGCAGTACCCTGAAGGTGGAGAGGGGGAACAGATGAGGGGTGAGGGGGGGGATGCCTCTCCTTTTTAGATGCTTTTACGATCCATCCCATCCCCCACAGAACCTAAATCTGGTTCTCATACAGTACAGTCCCGTGATCGGCCTCATATTCCCATCACGAGAAACTCAACTTCTGGTACTCACCTGTTACTGTACTGTGGTTTGTGCGCTGCTGAGGCAACACTGAGTATCCACCGTGTTTAGAGATTACAATAACAGGTCCAAAGGATTTGATTTAACAGAGTGGTGTCAGGATGGATGAGCTGTTTGGCAAGTTCACTTGGTAATGATGTTGTGATTCAAACAATTTCACCTGACACTAAGCTCAGCGATTTCCAAGAACCAATAGATGGGGACATATTTTTCATGTGTTTAAATCTATCTATAATCTATAATTTTGTCATCCCGATTGTCAATATTGTAATTTTAATATGTTGGTCTATTCTGTTCACACAACATGTTTGTCTGTCCGTCCTGGAGGAGGGATCCCTCCTCTGTTGCTCTTCCAGAGGTTTCTTCCATTTTCTTTCACCTGAGTTTTTCCTTACTGAATCGAGGGTCTAAGGACAGAGAGTTTCATATGCTGTACAGATTGTAAAGCCCCTTGAGGCAAATTCTGTGATCTGTGATATTGGGCTATATAAATAAAATTAACTTGACATTTATAGAAACAAAGTGTGGAAAAATACAGAACTGAAGAGCTTGATATGAAATCTGAATGACAGGCTTCTCTAATACCTCTTTCAGAATAAAAACCAGTGTTTACTGTTGGTGTTAATGGATCAAGACATGTTACCTGATCTGGACTGGTGACCCTGCTCCTGACCAGGGTTAAAAACAGGTCTCACACCCCTCTGCTGTGGTATGAAAGGGCAGACATGGGTTACTATTACGGCTGAAATGTCTTTGTAATTAGAATTAGTTAACTAATTGGTTGATCCACAGAAAATTAATCAACAATGAGACATTTGTTGAGGCAGCTATAATCAATATTTTTATATTAATGATAGCTCACATGACTGACATTTAGGTGCTTCTAGTATTGTGCGTACTGTCATGGGTTACCATTGTTAATGTTATTAGTAACACCTGTGCTCTTCCTACTACGACAAGTCAAAATGTCTGCTGTGAAGAAGCGATGTGAAGACCTCACTTCAGGCTTTGAGAACGTTTTTGGTCAGTGAAGGCCGCTGTTTATCTAAAGAATCTAAACTACATTTAATGAATAGATGAATATGATATGAACTATTGTTAGTTGCAGCCCTCGGTAGTCTGATAGCTAGATATTTTAGGATTATTATAGTAACCTGTAGTTAGATATTGGCGAGTAGTTCAATCATCATCAGTCAAAAATTCTGCTCGTTTTTACAGCAAATATGTGTTTTATTATAAAGTTTACGTTCTTGCATAAACTCTTAAGAAGCAGACTGAATAAACAAAACCTTTAATGTTACACCAAACTGTGTGCACAGTCCATCAGCGGAATCAGCTTTCATAATCGATTCATCTGCCAATTATTTCCTCAATTGTTTTGTCTATAAAATGTAAGAAAATAGTGAAAAATGTCCGTTATAATTTCCCACAGACCAAGGTGGTGTCTTCAAATGTCTTGTTTTGTCCGACCAACAGTCCAAAACCCAAAGATTTTCAGTTTACAATCCAGAGAAGCTGGAACCAGCAAATATTTGTGTGAGTTTTGCTTAAAAGATTCTGTCAATCGACTAATCATTGCAGCTCTATTTAGCAAGCAGATTTAATATGAAGTCTGATTGAGCAGTAATGTGTAGAAGAACTACAATCCACTACAGACTTTTCTTCGTCAGATATTGAATGCCTGTTCATTATCTTGTGTCTCTGAGCAGCAGGGTGCCATGGTGAGTACAGAAACCACCTCCTGAATAGGTTCAAGGTCTCAAGTTCAAGCCTTTTTTTAAGCATAGTTAAACATGAAACTGCAGGTACTTGTCAGTCTTTTCGGGTACATTTATCTGTAGGTATGTCGGTATTTCTGCTAGCCAGTACTTGACATATAGCGTGTATCTGACCCTTTTAACCCCTCTGAAAGATCTTGAGCATACAACCTCTATTTGCCAAAATGTCCAGTGAAAGGGCTAACAAGACAATGGTCTCTGTTAACAAGACAACAGTCTGCTTGCCAAACCAAGCCTTGGTTCCAGTAAACATTTCCATAGCAACCGCGTCAAGTGCATTGAATCTTTGTGTGGTAATAGGTGCCTCCAGCTGAAACCATATATCCATAAGTCCGTGCCAAATAAAATGTCTCCTCGCAAACAAATACAAAATACTGAAGTAAATCCACACTGTTAACATGACTAGGCTTCTCAGAGAGCTCCGTTTAACTTGATGAGCTTGTTTCAGAGCCCTTCGGTCTGTTTCAGGTATGCTTCTTATCTCCAAGCAGAGTAAGGGGATAATCTGCCGTAAGTGCAGTTACAAATAGTTAGAGTGTTTTGAGGCATCCTCTTGATTATCTAACTTCAGAAGTCTGAACTTTTAGTGCGTTTCATTCAGTAAACCTCAGAAAAAAGGCTAACTTTCACAGGCTACTGCTGGAAAAATAATTCAGTATTATCAAAGTTCACCAACTTTGTTTCGGCTGATTCTTTCATTTCTCCAACTGACCATTATTTATTTTCTCGATTAATCAATTCATTGTTTTGACTCTAAAAATGTAAGAGGATAGTAAATTATATACTTTCCCAGAGCCCACGGCGACATATTCAAATTGCTTGTTTTGTCCGACTAACACTGCAAAACACAAATGTATTAAATCTACTAACATATACTTGTATGTGACAAAGAAAAGCAGCAAATCTTCACATTATTGGAAGTCAGAGAACATTTTGCAGTTTTGCTTTGAAAATTACTTAAACAATTAATCAATTATTAAAATAGTTGCTGAGTAATTTTCCATCTAATCGATTCAGCTCTAAAATGTTCTTATTAATATCATATTGATCTCAACACTAGTAGAGACTCCTGTACTGCAGACAGTGCACTGCTCATGCAGTAATAAATGAAACAAACTTAATTATTTTGTCACTGTTTATTACTTTGCTGCAAAGTATGCAATGGATAGCTCAATAAACATGATAAACAGATGAGAGAAGATTTTTGTTAATTGAGAGTCGTCACTGAAATCGGCTGGTACACATTCATACTTCTCATCTGCAGCTAGAAATGAGTAACTACAACAAACATACTACTATACAACTATACTCTTCTATTCTGTTTTCTAGTTCTAAATCATTTTGTTCCCAATTAATTATTAGCTGTGACTTTCAACACAGCCACAGCTTGTGTTTGTTTTGGATTATTCAACCAGTGCGACTGAATACAACTTTGAATTGAGTGTATTGGAGCCCTTAAGGAGGCTAATGAGCAAATATTTGCACCATTTACTTGGTGAAGCATGGTATGGATATATGATATATCCCACAATAACAACTAATCCTAGCTCGCCGCCTCAGCTACACGCTCTTCTTTCGTTTCTTGTAACCCCAACTGCGACTTCTAGGATCTTGACGAGGTCTGCACTGTAAGGAACACCGAGCAGGACTGCTGGCTTATTTTATAAAAAGATCAACGCAGCACTTCACATGTGTAATGTATGGAGGGGAGGCTGTGCAGGACCACTGCCATAAAGTGGTTTATTTTTACACGTCTCCTGCTTTGGCAGGACGGCAGGAACAAGGAAGCTCAGGTTCAGGAGAATCTTTGTTATGTCAACTTTTTATTAACGGAGACAACTAATAGTCCTCTGAGCTTCACAGAGTTAGAACAAGCGGTTAAAAGATTAGCAAGAGTGTCTGTATTATTAAGGAGGCTAGGGAACATGGACTTGGTCTATGGATAATCGATTTGGTCTATGAAATGTGAAAAAGAAGTGAAAAACGCCTGTCGCAACTTCCCAGAGCCCTAGGTGACGCATTCAAATTGCTTCTTTTGTCCAACCAACAAAACAAAAAAATATATATCTTATTTACAATCATATGATTTATTAATATGATAAAGAAAAGCAGCAAATCCTCACAGTTGAGAAGCTGGAACCAGGAAGTGTTTGGCGGTGGCATGGTTCTTGTCTGGCTGCTTGTGATTAGACATTTGATATTTTAAAAGTTTGGCATTTTCGTTAAATTAGACAAGACTTCCAGTCCACAGCCGTGTTAGAAGACTGAGCCAGTTGTTGAGAATAAAAAATGTATTGAGGCTAGGGCCCGAACTATAAATCGGCCAAGACGATATATAAGCCGATATTATACGTCAGCCAATGAGTTACAAGAAATTGCAGTACAGAAATGCCAAAGTAATTTAGAAACTGTCTCCATAGTTTGTCCACCAAAGAGCGCTCACTGAAAAATGTCCTGATCAGTTCATATTTTAGTCACAATTCTTTCAAAAACAAATTTAAGGGATCCCTATGAAAAATGTTTGTTATGTGTTTATGTGGGGAAAAAAAGAATTTCATTGGATTTTTAATTTCTCATATATTGATAAAGAGGGGTGTCCAGCATAACCACGGTGTCCCCAGTTTGATTCCAGTCAGCAACTTTCAACTGTTTCTATGTTGTCAATATGCCCAAAGAAAAAAACTATATTGTATGGCGTTAGATTTATGTCATATCTCGCGAGCGCAATAAAACATGCTCACGAGCAAATTATATTATTTCACAGGCGCAGATATTAACTGTTACTCGCACAATATAACTCCTCGCGCACAAATTCAACAACCGAGAGTTGTTCAGGCAGCTGCGAGCGAGAAACTAAACACAGGGAGAGACAAAGAACTGCGCCTGCGTGTGGAGAACTAAGCAGCACGCGCACAAAGCAGCCACCACACGCAACAGAGTTTCTGCTTGCGAGCGCTGGAGGGCAGACACGCTCTCGCAGGTTAGCTCTGCTCTCCAAGTTGAATTCTCGCGCGAATCAACCTGACTTTTGATAGTTTGGGGGCGGAAACCAAGGGAGGCACTGGCCTTCTTATGATTGGTCACTTTCAACATGATCACACACCCGACCTCCTTTGATTGACAGCTTCTGTTCTGTACCGAACAACAGGCAGACTGTACTGTTAGCTAGCTATCCTTTTAGGCTATGGCGTTACCGATCGAAAAATGACTGAGTATTAAATGTTCAGTAAGAGGGTCCCGTAATTATTGGAAGAAACGACGGGAGTTTTTACAGCAGGAATGTTTTGAACACCGAACTTCGGTCTCAGTGTACCTGTGGAGCGCCGTACGACCTGCACCCACCACCGAAGGAGGACGTAGCTCTGGTTGAAGGCTTTGTACCCAACAAACCCACCCAAACATCCTTTGTGTGTATCTTCCACTTTGTGGATAAAAAGCCAACAAAAGAGCATCCCTACCCGGAGAAGTGGCTTGGCTATGAAGCTCTGTTGAAGAAACCACATTGGGCAGTCAGGTACATCACATTATCAATTATCAGGCTCCTCTGTTTACACTGGTTTTGTTAAAAAGTATGTGTACAATTTGTAACTATAATAACAATAATAATGGCGAAAAGCAAAGGCTGTATCATGTAAAGTTTGTTACCAAAGTAATTCAGCATTCAATTTAAGCATTCAGTAGCTAATACTACAAATTATATGAAACGTTAACACCAGGAAATAACGGGCCCTAGCCTCAATACATTTTTATTCTCAACAACTGGCTCAATCTTCTAACACGGCTGTGGACTTGAAGTCTTGCTCGCGAGATATGACATAAATATGACATAAATCTAACGCCATAGGAAAGGGTGAAAATCATCATCCTTAATCAAGGCAAATAAGCAGACTTTTCAAATCAATCTGAGCTTTTATGCAACTCCAATGTAACTCTGACAAAAATAAAAAAGTATACAGTAAACTGTGATGGATCACATTTCTCAAGCACGTTTCAAACCTTGAAATTTGATTTTTATACCATATTGAAATGAATGGAAACCAGTGGCTTCCTATGGACCTAAAATGTATTGTGAATGCAGTAACATTAACAGACAACCTAATATGTGATAAAAAGGTTTAAAGATGTAAAATCATTGCAATGGCAATTTCCCCAGTCAGGAGTCTTTCACTACTGTAGGCTATATATGCACATTGCACAGACTCTGTAGCAGGCAACGTGTCAACAGAAACTACTGAGACCTGCGAGGGTTTGAATATTCAACAAAAATAGGAAGTACACAGCAAAACTGAACTCACACATGTTTTGTTGCCCAGACGATCTCTATTGCCAAAACAGTTATTATCATCCTAAGTCCAGCCAGGTTGACTGAATAAACTGTATACAATTACATACTGCACATCAGAGACCAGGAGACCTAATATGACCAGTCCTCTACAGGCTGGCCGGACTTCAGCTTTCTCGGAGTAGATGAGGTTTAAGTATGTGGCTCTAGGCCATCACAGCATAAGTTTTCTAAACATTTGAGGCAGGGGCTCCATCCTCCCTCTACTGCTTTCACTCAGTGTCTCACCTATTCCTGTTCAGGGAGATCAGAGTCAGGAATCTTGCCACTACACACACAGTGGGCAAAGAGTAGAGAAAGCCCCGGCCATGTCACAAGTCCAAGACAACAACTCGAGGAAAACAGGGTGCATGCAAACTTAAGTACCAGATGAAGAGTAAGTGGAGGGGTCGCATGGATATCACTAAAATCACAGCTTAATAAGATAAAATAACAACAATCACAATCGTTTGATGTGCTTGTGAACACTTAGCTGGACAGCCACTCTCTTTATACATATCGCGCATGTCATAAGTCCACAGGACCTATAGAGGATCGTTTAACACTTTAACACACCCCTCAAATCCTGATGTTAGATCGACTTTGGCGAGAAAGAAAGCAACATCTGTTTGTACATCCTGACATAGTTGAGTAAATGTTATCAACACATGTATGCACTGTAATTGAAAAAGTATTTTAAACTGCTTGAAACTGTTTGATCTTCACCCCACACACTACTGTTGGTATATGTCTAAAGTAAAAATACTGGCTGACTCAGTTCCTCTATGTTCTGTGACTAGAACCTGCGTGTTCTTTAGAAAACAATAACTGGGGTCATGACCCTTAGACAACTGGAACCTGCAGTCAAGGTGAGAAAGCTACAAGTAACGGACTCTAGCTATGAACGAATTATACGTTTGTAACAACTGTGTGACAGCCCCTCTCTTCCTGCTCACTTCTGTGTATAAGTAGACACGGAGAGTTTTTTTCCTTGCTCTTTGCTGTGGATACCCCTGATCTCCGTATGCTGGGAGTCCATTTGCAAATGTCTTGAATAAACTTACAGAAAGACAGATCTTCGTATTTTGCCTTTATTGATACAGATTTCCACTCTGGCCCCCTCTCAGCCTGTCTGAAATGATAAGGTGGTGCATTTATGGGCCCCCGTAAGCAGGCCAATGTGTATGGCGTATATATGGATCTGAAGGCACAGACAGGTCAATAATCCGCTGAACTGACACTGACAAACTCAAATTTGATATATAACACCAAATGTGGTGACATTTTGGCGTTTCCCTGTAATATTTAAAGTATTTGTGTGGTGTAAAATAATGCTATTCAGTATTGTGGATATAATGAACAAGTACAGCCATTAATTTCACTCTGCTACAATAGTCCGATTAGTTCACACATTACTTTAATGCAGCCTTCAAGAGCAGGAAGAGACAACATTTAAGCCATCAGGATCAGGATACTGCAATGACCATACAGTAGCCTATGATATTAAATTTATCCAGCAGCTCTGTAATTAAACTCATCATGTTAATCAACCTGCTGCCAACATTAGCCCTTCTGCTAGCGATGATAAATGTATAGCTTTAACGCACTAATGGTGGTCCCCCCCAAAAAAAGCCCAGTCTGAAGTGATGCACCTGGTCACTTTCAGTTAGCCAAAGGTACCTTCAGCTTCCTTGTCATGTGCACACGACAGGAGACAATTCATCACAGCATTATATATAGGTGTCTGAGGAGCTAAGCAGCTAGCAGGAATTCAAGGTGACATTAGCAAAACAGTGAGAACAGCACACTGACTGAGATGTTGGTTAGCTAGCAAACTGCCGTTAGCTTGCTTGGAACTAACACCTAACTTGTTTCAGCTCGTGAGGCTACCGTTACCTGCAGGATTTCCGGTAACTAGCTAGCTTATAACCGGGAGCAGACGCATAACAAGTGAATGCAGCATGGGGGGTGTGGGGGGCTAACCAACCTGACATCTGCACACCATATCCGCGTCTTGTGCCAGAAGATCCACAACTTTTCCTTTCCCCTCGTCGCCCCATTGAGCCCCGAGCACCACGGTCACTTTGTTGCCGACAGGCGGTCTCGGTGCCCGTTTTGTCGGGCTGTCGCTGCCGTTCGGGGCCCCGGCGGGTTCCTGGCTCCCACTTTCCGACATTTCTGCTGGGTCGCTGGCTGACTACACTTGTGCGCCCTTTCGCACCGTGCGGCTGCGGCTGCTGCACCAAAGATAGCTGAGAGGACTGAAGGAGCTCCCTCCACGGCAACGTTAGACGCTAGGAAGTAACACACACCTCGCACATGCGTACAAGTGTCTGAAATTACAATTACCATACCCTAGTAGTGTGAACAGAAAGAGCCACACAGCTGCAGCTTTATACCTCACTCAAATAAGTCACTTACAGTTTTAATAAGGATGAAATAAAATAATTGCCCCCCTACACGTTTAATATTGTAATTTTATGGATTTGGCCGGATTCTGGGATCTGTTAGCAGGTGAATCATCTTGATTGCTTCAACAATCTCAGAAGACACTCCCACTACTCTCAAGGTATGTTCAAGGTGGTGGTGGTGGAAGAAGTATTCACATATTTTACTTAAGTAGTAGTGTAGTCTGTGACAAGTAAAAGGTATGCAATATATTAGCATCAAAATATACTTAAAGTACCAAAAGTACTCATCATAAGAATGGCCCATTTTAGAATCATATATATATATATATCACTTTATAAACACTTTATAAATCACTTTAATGTTGCAGCTGGTTAAGGTAGGGCTATTTGTAATGAGTTTATATACTGCTGGGTAACCTGTGAATTTCTCCCCAGGGATCAATAAAGTCTTAACCTATAAAAATACATCATAATTGATTTGTTGATGATATTTTGTATTATTAACCTGAATCTGCAAAGTAACTAAAGTTATCAAATAAATGTAGTGCAATAAAAAGTACAATATTTGCCTCTGAATTGTAGCGGAGTAAGAAGTGTAAAGTAGCAGAAAATGGAAAAACTCAAGTACAAGTACCTCAAAATTGTACTTAAGTACAGTACGTGAGTAAATGTACTTAGTTACTTTCCACCACTGAGGAGGTGTAACATCCAGTTATAGTAATTAACCTGTTTTAATATTTAGCTTTTAGAGTGAATTTATTTTCAAATTAGAGATAACCTTCCTCTTTGTGCATTCTTGTTTTTATCTTTCAGAGTTTGTGTCTCTTGTTTCCAGAACAAATACAGTGGCCATAAATAACCACCTAATTGCATATGACTATATGACTGATCCGTCTGTAAAATCTTTTTCAACTTAAGTATATAACTTCTGCTGCAGTCAAAGAAACCAAACAGCATTATTTTCTCATTTAAATTCTGGATGTTACAAAAGATCCTTCCTTTCTAAATTGGACCGTATTAGATGTGTTGTATCTTGAATTATTTGGCTCCCTCTGGTGGTGATCAGACATACATGCAAGTGTCCTATTGCTCACATTATAGAGCATTATGCCCATATGGTGCTGCACCTAAACTTGAGCCAGTCTAACACCCTTAGTGATGGCTCCACATTGAGAGGTAACGTAAAACAAAAAGCAACATGAAACGATAGACTCCACTGATTTTCTGAAACACTTTTGAAACAATGAGTGGAATACAAAATGTTGTTTGTCAAAAAGGCTGATAATCCATTAATTCTCAATCATTCTCAAAGTTTTTTCTTTTTTGCAGACTTGTGGTTCTTGTTTGTGCCTGTTTGTACCTGCTGCAGATGGAGATGCACAGTGCCAGGAACAGCTCACATCACGACTTTCCTTTCATCTCCTCTGAGCTCAGTGTGGGACAGATGGTCAAGTGGGTGAACAAGAGACTGGGGCACTGGGAGCAGTGGGCACAGGTCA
This sequence comes from Macquaria ambigua, assembly GCA_008360985.2. NCBI lineage: Eukaryota > Metazoa > Chordata > Actinopteri > Centrarchiformes > Percichthyidae > Macquaria > Macquaria ambigua. The sequence goes on along the minus strand of VMKM01003656.1, from coordinate 1,707 downwards.
CCACTCAGGCTCCTCTTAAAACTCTGATGTCACACTGACCTTGTTTTATGAAAATAGTCAGACAAATTCATTATCAGTCCACACCGACTTGAGGAGTGCTGTAAGTCAAGGTTAAGATCATACTATTTCCCAGCAAATTCATCACTTTACAACACAGCACAGCACTGATTTCATGTCAGTGGTTTTACGTTACCTGTTTACACGTATCTGTGTTTACCCAACCAACAGCTCGGTAGTGCACTGCTTGAACCAGATTACAGCACCTGCAAGCTGCCTCAGAACTGGGTGTGTTTGTTCACCAAACTGTCAAAGGAAACAGGAGTGTGGGGATATCATGTTTGCTTAAAAGCAAAATTTAAAGTATCCATGATGTAGAAAAATGGTCTGTGTCAGTGTTTTACTATTATATATGATGTTTTGGGATTAATATCACTGGTGCATGAATATGTGTGTTGCATTTTACTGCTGTAGATGTTTAAAGCTGTGCTAATAATTTTATTAATTGAATTACTGTATATACTGTTGGGTAGTTTAATCTACAGCAATGCATCATATTCTTTAAGATCGTCATATGTTTGTAGCGCTGTGTCCTGTAGGGTTTTTAAATAGTTTATTTAGGAGAATTTTCTCATCCCATAAAGAAACACTTCAGTTTATCAGAAAAATTAAAATATCACCAAATTTGGAGATACATGGTTTTCACTGGACAGGAAGGGTATGAAAAATTTAATTCGAAATTAACTAAAGCTGTCAAATGTAATGTAGTGGAGTAAAAAGTACAATATTTGCCTCTGAGATGTAGTGGAGTAGAAGTATAAAGTTGCATAAAATGGAAATACTAAAGTAAAGTACAAGTACCTCAAATTTGTACTTAGGTTTAGTACTTTAGTAAATGTTCTTAGCTACATTCCACCACTGGAAATATAGTGAAGTGGAAGTGTAAAGTAGCATAAATTGGAAATATTCAAGTATTAGCACCTCATAACTATACTTAAACACAGTAGGCTACTTGAGTAAATGTACTGTTAAAGCTGTCGTCCTGCAGGGGGCAGCAGAGATCTGACATGCGTCAACACTCTTTGTTTATTGTTACTTCCGTAGCTTCTAAGCTAACGTCACAAGAAACCGACCCTATAAAACCTGCTCTTGGGGTCATTCACCTTCATATAACAGTTATCTTAAAATGTCTTCTCGGCTGCTTCTCAGGGCTTACGTAAACGAGCGACTGACAGCTGCTGCCGAGGAAATATTTCAGGTTTTTGAAAGAACAATAGCAACATATGAAGAAGAAGCTTCCAGCTCAAAACAGGAGAATGAACGGCTCCGAGGTCTGCTGCTGGAGTTTGTGTCAAACCAGAAAACAGGTCTGTTTACTAATTACTTCTTTACATCTGTCAGTGTCACACTAAGTGTCATCTCACAGAGGAAATTAACTTGTTTATTTTCTGTAACGTTACTTAATGCTGTGGCATTTTATTTGTGTTTTTCATGGCTCTGAATGAACAAGACTAGTAATTATTTTTAAGATTATATTTAAGATTAAAAATCCACTAACCAGAACCTGTGTTTAAATGACTTAGTTTAAAACAGCCTCACAACTCATCCTATTTCATTTTTAATTTATTTTAAAAAACTATAAGGAAGTTAAATCAGAAAACAAAAAGCGTGAACTTAACTATAGGCAATGTGGAATGAAAAAGATTGAAT
>VMKM01003655.1:0-31764 GCA_008360985.2 Macquaria ambigua | reverse complement strand
ACACACACACGTGCAGGAGCAGCATTTATAGCTGTGGGGCTGCAGAAAACAGCTATTGTTCAAAGCTCCAGTTACAGTTATGTACAGCAAAAATGCACTTGTGTGTGTGTGTGTGTGTGTGTGTGTGTGTGTGTGTGTGTGTGTGTGTGTGTGTGTGTGTGTACACGAGAGAGATATCCATATCTCAATGTACTGCCTCTTAAAATTAGGGCACCTTCTCTGAGTAATTCTTTCAACAAGTAAACACATAATGAGGAAAATGCATTTTTTTTCACTATGAATTAATCATTTTTAACTGCATCACGTGTTTACAGACTCCAGACGCTGAAGCAGCTCTACAGGAGGCTTTATTCCACTGCTGCCCGTATAGTCCACACAGATTAAAGCCCTGATTCCCCTCGGTCAGGATGATCATCCTAAAATAGCAGACCATGATGGGAAGCCACCTCATCATCCCCTGCTATTGACGCTAACCTACAAGCTCCATGTTTATGGCAAATGAGCAGAAAATTCCTTTAACATCCCAATAGCAGCTTAGTGTGTCTAAAGTGATTAATTTCGTTTTAAATTACCTTTATGGTGGCCAAATAGCATCACTACATAGTCTAATATTCACCACCCAGGCCATTTATAGTACGACTTGTTTGCTTAATAGTTATTTTTCTGCTTTAATATTCCTGTGCAGTGACTTATTTTTGCTGTGATATCAGCATCCCTCTAGCTGCAGCCTCAGGTTATTAAAACGCTTAAAATGACTCTTTCATTCCCAACATCACCGGTTTAAATACCTTCGGTTGCATAGTTGTGGTCGCGAAGGAAGCTGTTGTTGATTTTCCGGGTGTCACTCTCTTCCTCCATTGATAAATCGGCTGGTTCGGGATCCTGAAAGCGGCAGACCTGCTCCCATCCTGCCCGGTACCGTCAGCAGGCGGGCTGTGGGACCAGCGGGGGGCCTGTCATGGCTCCAGATCTCCGGCGTAATCAACACAATCACGATCAAATACCTGTGATGATGATGAAGATGATGATGATGTACGGGCAGGTCCTGTCCACACCTCAGGACGCATCCAACCGTCCGCGACGCAGTGACGGTGCCGATTCCAACAGTGGATTTAATACCGTAATTATGATTAGGTCCCCTGCTTCAGATTACTCATCGAGGCATATCTCCCAAAAATAATAAAATATACTCATTATCACCTCAGAGCGTCTTGATCTGGTCCAAAATGACAGAAATGTTACGTCTTCTTGAAGGTGGATGAACCCGCAGCAGCAGCAGCAGCAGCGCACCTCGCAAATCTCTTTTGGAGGATTTGAGTTTAGGCAGGCTAGATTTGCCCCCTCCCAGTGCCAGCGGGGCGGGCGGGATTATGCGTCAACAAGCTTGCTCCGATCGCCTCAGCATTTCCTTGTCAGACTCTCAGCTCCGCGCATCTCCAGAGTATAGCACCTTCGCCTTTCTGTATCCAGATCCTGCAGGGTCTCCTCTCTCTCTCTCTCTCTCTCTCATTCATTCACCGGCGCCTGAGATCCAGGCAGCTCAGCTGACTCACTGTGCCGGATAGCGCAGAGAGCGCTGTACTGTAGTTGCCCACTGTGCTGCTGCCTGCTGCCTGCTGCCTACTGCTGCTGCTGCGCTTCAGCAAAGGAGGGCCCCTCCCATGCTGCCTGGCGGCTGGCTCTTTAAAAACCCACAAGCAGCAAATGTGACGTTCACTCGAACCACCACCAGAGAGAAGGAGTTTAAATTCTGTCCGCTCACAGCATGATGACCACCAACAAGGTTCGTGCGTGTAAATCCGACAGCTGCCTTATGGCCTGGTAGCAGGTTTCCTCTTAAGCCTGGTAGATCCTGCACCACCATCCCTCCATCCTGCTGCAGAGGCATCTGTACATTGCCACAGCAGATTGAGCAAGTGAACCTATACTTTCCTCTCTGCATCTAGACCTGCAGCAGCTATTCATGCCAGGAGAAGACAACAGAGGCTTTATAAGATGTGTTATAGGAAGCGCATGACGTGGCACATTTCTGTCCAAACACTTGAGAGAGGGCGTGAAGTTTAGGTTGAGAGAAATCAGGACAGAGAGGGACACAAAGGAGAGCGATAGAGAGGGAAGGATGAGTTGCTACGGGAGAAAGACTGGAGAGGAGAGAGCGATAAGAGGGCCAGAAGAAAATGAAAAATCCCAGACGCTGATTAATTAGATTAGTAGGGCCGCCGTCTGCGCCTCTTTCTGCAAAGATCTCATTTCCATGCTGAGTTTAATAACACCACACACAACGAGCCTTCTTCTGGTCAAACCCTAATCTTTGATGAGTGTGTGTGTGTGTGTGTGTGTGTGTGTGTGTTGCATCAGTGTGGCTGTGCAACACACAATGCACGCAATGCATCCCTGCCCTTATCTACTCACTTTACCCTAAATCTCTCAGGCTCCACAAAGGGACTGGGTATCTCCCCTGCACGAGCCTCAACACACACACACACACACACACACACACACACACACAGTAGCAGCAGCAATAAAGAGATTGTGGAGCCCTCTCTCCTAAATGCATTAGCTCGCTAATCCACGGGACCATTTGCACGTCCAATCCTCTACTCCTCTAGTAATGGGGATCTGGCTGTGAGAGTGGCAGGCTGCACGTAGCAAAGAAAAAAAATACAGGGCCTTCCTACACATGCTATGTTACACTCCATCACCCTCCAACCTCCATCTCCATTGGAATACATTACAGCTCGTTAGCCATGCAGGGGGATAATGAAGGCTGTCGGCGAGGACCTGTGATTCACATGCTTCCATATTTACAGTCCTCTACTCCCCCTAATGAAATCTGTACTGAAACTCTGCCATCCTTGACCCTCTCAGATCTGACTGAGCAGTCAGCGGTGCTTTCCATCTCTATCAATATTTAAACAGGGTCTACGAGGACAAAAGAAACACACAGCGTTCCTCTTCCACAAAGACTTGGGCTAAGTTACAGCTGAGCAGCAAGACCGAATGGAATTGAAATGGAATCAGTGAAACAATGGATTTAGTTGAATGAAGCTGCGCGGATGAGAGGTTCAGGTTTGTCAGATTTTGTTGGGAGGTGAGGGGGAGGGATTATGAGGCATAGATGAAGGGCAGGAGTGGCAGTTAAAGGCACAGAGATATTTGACTGTATAATGAAGGAATAAGTGGAGAATGCCGCTCAGAGCCAGGGCCTGGGATCAATGCTGCCTCTCTAATAACATCCACCGTCTTCCTCCCTGCATCTGTCCCATTCCCTGTGCATATATGCCAATCTCCTTTCCCCTCCTTACCCCGCTTCCACTTCTCCCCTCCCTCTCTCCTGCTAAGTCAAAATGTGAACACACTGGCCCCTAGGCCAGCGGGAAGCATCTCAGAGCAACAACCCCTGACTGGAAACCAGTTTGGCTCTTAAATTGATGCAGTCACGTGACGTAATACGTGAACCCAGCTCGATACACACTTATTCCACAAGCTTTTGCTCAAAAGGCCTCAGGTTTCTGCACCCCGTGGCTCATTTAACCCTCTCTTCCTCTACCTCCAGCGACTTGTTCTCCTCTGCTACCTCACTTCTCTCGCTCATTACACCCCATCTCCCACTCCGCTGGGTAAGAGACCAGTGACAGCGCGTCTACAGCCCAGCTGCTGCGTGTCAGACTTGCAGGAAATGCTCGGGGGGCCACCGGAATTGGAGAGCGTGTCCTCAATTCTCCTCGATCGTATGGACAAAGTGGGTTAAATTAGGCTCTAACAGCCCAAACATAGGGACACAATCACATGGCAATGATATTTTAGTCATGCCCAATTGCTTTCCTTGATGTGTGGTAATTGTTTGACCCGAGGAGGCTGGTGTAGGGCTACAGGCAGCAAAGACGCTGTCTGCATACCAAGCACCATACATGCACACACGTACGCATGAGTATAGATATTTTACTACACAGCAGCTGCACAGCACAATTATACTTCACCTTCACTGCAATTCCCTCATATCTCAGGATTGCAGTCAAAGTATATTGACCACTGGATAATATTTGGTTTAAATAGGATAAGATATTGATTACTTTCATCCAGTTAATCCAACAAATATGAGATTAAGATAAATCAAAGCCAAATCTATTTGACTCATACTGTTAATCATATTTTGAGATGAATAAAGCATAAATAACGGAACAACTAAAAGTGGGAAACTTATCATTGTGCAATAAATTGAATAAATTGGCAGACAGTGATTCGATTGTAAGAAGGTTTCCTTTAAAACAGTTACAAAATTACATCTGTAATACCTTGAAGATAAATGAAATTTGGGCAGATCAGAGCATGAAATTGTATCTTCGAACACAAGATATGCTTCTAAGATTGCCCAAAAACACCCGTTTTGCGATGTGGAAATGTTTATTTCCCCTGAATGTTAGGATAAAATGACAAAAATAATACACAATTTTAAGTATGTCAGTGCAGCCATGATCAGGAGTTGTTTCTAGACAGAATGACAAAATAAAACCTATCAATGCGTTTGTGTAAAGGTTTGATTTTCAGTTGTTTTCCAGACCAAAATGGACCACAAACATATACTGTGTCTGCAGGTAGGAGTCGGGGGTGCGATATGGAGAAAATCCTCTAATACAGTATATGTAATCTTATATTGTGATATCGATGTATATCGTGATAAAGTCATGTTTCTGCACTGTCTGTGCTGTTTATGGATAAAATAACCAGACAGGAGTGTCTGCTTTTGGCTAATCCAGTGATTGAAGTGCCTGACAAATAAAGCTGCGTCATCACATTGATGCAAAACTCATAACAAGACACCAAATGTCTCAGTCAGGCATTATTTTCAGGACAGGTCAGTAATGCAATAATAGTGATACGATGCTGTGCTGTGATACATGCTCTATAATACTTTCTATGAAAAAGGTGTTTCAACACAATTTGAGTCCAGAGGGTTGAAGGAAGTGATGGGATTTTTAAAAAGTCACTTTCTTCATCTTTGCTGGACAAGGATGAAACCACCATGTGAAATATATACAGTAAAGCCTATTTAGAGGCTGAGCTGGTTTGATATGACATCCCTCAGTGGGACAAGCTGTATCAGAGTGCACTAGCTGAGCTACAAAGTCGTCATGGTTATCATTTTCACTGCCCGTTCACAGCATTCGGTTTTAGATCTCCTCCATGTTATTAAACAAATCAGGATGATCATCATTCAGTAGCATGAGATTCTCCCTCCAAACAGTCATTGTCTTCCGTTAGCCATGCAACCCACCCTGGCATTAAGAGAAGCTAAACACATGAGGGTAATAGGATTGCCCTGGCAGTCCATCTGTCAGGGGACTGAGCAGCAGCAAACCCCGGGGACGCAGCACCCTGGCCTGGATACACCTGCTTAGTCTGCCCTTTCTTTGCACTCTTCTCTGGAGATATTTATTCAGTATTGTTTTTTTTTAAAACATAACCTCTGTGAGAGTAAAACACATCCATTCAAGTGTGTAAATGCCATAAGGAGTAAGTAAAATGCTAAAAGATACACGCTCTGTTAGGAGTTTATAACCTTCTGGCTTTAAATGTTATAAAATGCAGCTACTGTTCTGTTAGAGTGCAGATGGAGATACATGGCTGTGGCTGGTGAATGAATGGAGCGCGAGGCAGGGTGGGGGAGGAATACGGAGGAGAGCGGAGGGCCTGGGAGAGGGAAGGAGAGAAAGATAAAAAGATGGATGTATAGTTTTGGTAGAGGGCATTAAATCAAGCCTAGAGGCTGTCCCTAAATCAGCCGGCTTTACTCTTGGTGTCATTCCAATTACATCAGGATGAGACTAATGCTCCATTGCTCCGAGACTTCAGACCAGCAGGATTGGATTTTCTGTTTCCCCCTGACTCTCCTTTCCCCTCCCCCAACCTTCCCCCTCTCTCTTCCTCCCCTGATAATGAATTAATTGAAAAGAATGCATGTACAATGATTAGCTCAGGACGGTGCATTTTGGATGAAAATTAATCAAGTGAGGTGATTTTGTTTGCAGCAACGCAGCTATTTCACAGGCTGTACGACACCTCGAGGGTATACAGATGCACACATGACCCATATGGATGTCTACATAAGCAGGTACCCTATCACAAAACACGCACACACACACACACACACACACACACACACACACACACTTGCATTTGTTTCTGTAGCTCATGTTATAAGCAGTAAAGCGACATAAATGTTGGCCTAAAGAAGAAGAAGCATGCACACATTGCGGATTTAGATTTGTTTTGTGAATATATAGTCTTTTCTCGCTGAGAGGGAATGATGCCACTTAACAGAAAATCATTGCATTGTACCTCTCTGGTTGCTAGGAAACTGCAATTGAACTGGCATTGCAATGCAGCACAACAGCTGTCTACATAATTGGACAATTAAGATCTTAAAATGTCATTATTTTGCTCATATTCATCTCAATAAAGGTTCAAGCGCGTCCCAACACGTTTTCTACCGGTTGGGTTAATGGGCCGAACATGAGGAGTTCATGTTCGGAGTGAGGCTGGATTTCATTAGTGAAATGATCAGTGATGCATTAAGGGTAAGGATACAAGACATACAACAAAGCACGGTACCATTCGCGTTGCTTGGAAAGCTTGGACGGACACTGTGTGTGTTATTAAGTATGCTATATTTATCCTACAGCACTTTCCTCTCTGTGGACAGATGAAAGACCGGCAAATAGAAAGTAGGTTAAGCAGGTTAGTGATTGACTACAAAGCCACCTCCCCATACATGACCAGGGATCCATGCACAGCTTATGTTCAGGACCGTGGACAGCTCTTCACGGAGCAGACGCTGAGGCAAACAGAAAATGTCTCGGAAATGGGTTAAAGGAAAATTCCACCCTAAAAATGGAATTCATTTCTGATGATATGATGATATTATAACAGCACCAATGACAATAAAGGAGATTTCCTATGTATACACCCTACATACAAATGAAACAAATGTAATTGTCATATGTCAAACAAAAACTCATTAAATGTCACGATTTGTGTAAACGGACCAACTCCAAAAGTCACATCAATCAATTTAAATGTAATGCTTGGTGAGACTCGACATTGTCTTTGTTAGATAGTATTTACTGTCCAAAATCATTGTAATAGCACAGTAGAAAGTTTTAATTAAGGATATAAGGATTTTATAATATAATGATGTGTTAATATTTAGCATTTCAGTTGTTACAAGTCACATGAGTGTAGAAAAAAAATCCCAAATCCATGGAAAATGCAGATTTTTCTTTAAATGTATTATCTATTGGCAACAATTTTGATAATTGATTCATCGTTTACGTCATTTAAGAGTCCATTCTAGCAGCTCTGTGAGTCTGTACTTTGCTTTGAGCTAAATGCTAACGTCAGCATGCTAACAATTACAATGCTAACATGCTGATGTTTAACAGATATCATGTTTGCCATGTTCGCCACCTTAGTTTAGCGTGTTAGCATGCTAACATTTGCACTACACACAAAGTGCAGCTGAGGCTGAAGAGAATGTTATTAGTTTTGCAGGTATTTGGTCAAAAGTACAGGATGATAGTGCTAGATAGAAAAATTAAGGGATCACCAAATTTCATGGCAATCCATCCAACAGTTGTTGAGACATTTCATTCAAATGTGAACCTCATGGTGGCGCTAGAGGAAAGGCCAGGGGATCAACAAAGTCAGTAGGCTTTATCGTCTGGGCACCATGAATATCTGAACCAAATTTCAAGGCAATCCATCCAATGGTTTTTGAGATATTTCTCTCTGGACCAAAGTGGTGGACCGACCGAGAGTCCGCCTTTGTCATCTCTGGAGCCACGGCGCTAGCTTGGCTAAAAATGCCAAAACTTCATGGGTTCCAGCTTCTTCAATGTGAATATTTACTGGTCTTCATAGTCTTCAATGATAATAAATTGAATACATTTGAGTTTTAGACTATTGATATTAGACAAAACAAGACATTTGAAGATGTCGCCCTGGTCAAATGTGATGGGCACTTTTTCACGTTTCAACATTTTATAGCCAAAACGACGATTCAATTAATTAACAATATAATCAACGGATTAATAATTGTTAGTTGCAGCCTTTGTCCATTGCATGACAAAACACAACAATACCATATGGCTTTCCAGTACAATTCAATACAAAACATTGAACAGTTGACATACAGTAATATCACCCTGTCCTTTACCATCCATAGGCTCTAGCTACATTCATAAGATAGATACAGTCTGTTCAACCAGGGGAAATGTTGCTAATAAGAACAGCAGCAGTGTGGAAAAAGCCTGACCCCACATCTGAACATGTTCCCTCCCTTTTCCTCGCTACAGCTTGCCAGAGAGGGTTCAGTCATGTTCCAACCAGTCCCATGTGACAACGGAACATGTTCTCTGTGCACCTCGGCTCAAGACACCCACACACACACTTAAACACACACAAAAACACACACGGCTTTATTACAATAGTCACTTGCACGCACTCCGTCAACAACAAAGACAAACACATGCGAGCGTGTCACACTTAGAGGCTGTAATCTCCAGGAAAATCCCATTTGGCAGAGCAGCTGCCAGCGTGGATCACAGATAGACTGTAGTCGTGGTGCCCACAGGGTGGCAAGCTGTCCATCCACACTATTCTATCAACTAGACACACACACACACACATTTGAAGATGGGCTTAAGGTGGGATCAGGCCCTACCACTGTGATGATAAATTCATGCCACTTGTTTTAATAGAAACATGTCGATTGGCTCACCCAGCCAGTTTCTCATTTGAACAGGGCTTAATTTTTATTGCCCAATTTATTGATCTGGCACGAGGGATTTCTGTTGCAAAGTAGCCTCAGGGACTCGCCATTTCTGACATAGCACAAAAGTGGTCTGTCCATCTGTCTGTTTATCGTGCTGGCTGTCTGTCAAAAACACTTTATTCTGCTGATGTGAAATAATACACGGGTAATAAGAAACAATTAAATAACTTTCATTATAAAGTCTTAATATCTAATAGCATTATGAAGCATACAAATATATAGTATAAAGTACATCTATCTATCTATGCTTTATATATGGTATTGTGCAGTATACATGCATATTGACATGAGCAACTGCCATTCAGCATTAATAGAGCTGATCTTAGAGCACCACCATCTGGCTGAAGGAAATATTACATGGTTAAACCTGGGTAATACCATCAACATACTGTATAAGATTCAGGAAACACACGCATTAACCTGTTTCATCATCCCAGTCATAATTGCCAAGAGCTAGTTGTAAGTCTGTCAAACTTACAGTACTATTCACAACTGTGTGTGTGTGCGTGTGTGTATAAGAGAGAGAGAGAGTATGGTCTGTCATAGATCACATAAAGTTTTGGTTTCAAACCAGTTGACCGCACTGCACACTGTAATGGAAAAAGTATTTTAAACTGCTTGAAACTGCTTGGTCTTTGTCTTATACTCTTTATATAAGAGTGACAGCCCCTCCCTTACATCTCACTTCTGTATAAGAAGCAGACACGGAGAGTTTTTCTTTGCTCTTTGCAAAAATGTCTTGAATAAACTTAGAGAAGGACAGATCTTTGTATTTTGCCTTATTGATACAGATTTCCACCACAACACACACACACACACATGCACACAACTGAAGCTACATTCAGCACAATCCATAATGGCTCCTGTCTGCCTGATGGGATTAGACTAAAATGAGATTTAAGGGTTAGGCATGCATTGGTTAAAGTATACTCCAGGGAATCAAATCAATCAAATCAAAGGCAATGCAAAGTAAAGCTCCAACAATACTGGACTTTTGAGGCGGATACCAATATCAATATGCAATAGTAGAAAAGCTGATACATTGTATTGTATGTCATAGTAACACATAACATATACAAATATTTTTGGGAAGGTTCCTTCAATTTTAGTTATTAAAGAGTTGGGTCAAAGATATGTACTGAGGCAGGATCTTTAACATTTGATCAATAAACTTCTTAAACACTCACATGCCCATATGTACACAGAAAGAATTTTTGTTGGCTGTAATTGTTCATACAAATATACTGTAAAGAAATCCCTTGCTAATGCAGTTACAATGTTACAAACCCCCTTTCCCTTTCTCCATTTTCTGGTATGTGGTCATTTCAGTTTATTTATCTGAGGCAAGAGTGTAACAAAAAAAAGTTTCATTCAAGGTATTTTAATTCTATTTCTCTGGTTGGTGGGGGACAAAATCCACAGTCCTCGTACTGTGAAGTTCAGCTGAAGCTAATATGAGGCTTCAGCAGTCTGGGTTGGTTAAATCAAGTGGTATCTTCCAGAGTTGTAGTCTTTTTAGTAGAAATCCCCTCTTTGTGGTACTATCACTCAGCAAGCAAACACTGTATGTTGAAGCACAAAGAGGGGATTTTGTAGTAGAAAAACCTTAGCTGCCTCATATTAGCTTTGGCTGAACTTTTGGATAAATATTTGCACAGAATGTGAATTTTGACCCCCATCACTTACATTGAAATTGCCTTAGGAAGGAACCTCTCTGCAGCCAGTATGGACATGGGGAACAATAACAACAACCCATGGGAACCGCTGCATTTTGCTTGTGTTTCCCCTTCTCTCTCTCTCTCCCTTCAGTTCCCGTCAACTTTTGAATCATGAATAAATAAAAGCAAAGAACAAATACATAATTCACACACACAAATATAAAAAATATGTTATGTTTACATTAAGAAAAAGGAGGGTCAAGTGCTGCAGCTCCTTTTTACATATCTGCCAAACATATATAGCACTACTGATTTATCTGTGATAAACAAATATGAGCTGTAATACAATATCTGCTCTCTGGTATTGGTTGGTCTCTAATGTAATGTCTCCAAAAATAAACTATTTCTGTCTGTGTGTGTGTGTAAGGACAAGGCTCAGTTCACATTTCACTCAATGCAGGGAGTGCTTTTTTGTCCGCATCCCAAGACAATCTATAGCCGTTATATCAAACATGAAGGATTACAAGAGGGCGATGCAAAGGGGATTCTATTTATGTATGTAGAAACAAGCTCATGGTTGTGCATGTGTCCTGTGAGCAGAACTAATTACGCTGGCAACACAGAGGCCACAACCTGCCAGCTGAGGGCAAGCAGGAGAGCTCTGAGCTGAACAATCTGCGAGAGGTGGAGATGTGGGAGCAGCTCTGTGATTTGAGTATTCGCCACAGATGCATGAGGTCATACATGTGGGCATGCAAGCGAGTGGATAAACACGCGCATACATTTTTGAGGGAAACGGTGCTAACGGGACGCCCATCTCCTCAGACAGACGAGCCAGTGAAGCAGCCAGGAGAACGGGGAGGGAGACGGGGAGTCGGGCTGGGAGTTGTGCTCTACAGACACGCTTCAGTAATCATACAGTGAGCAAGCAGACAGAGGGGATGTTTCTTCGTGAAACAGCCATTTCCACCTTGCCAAGCCTCTCCCCATGGTGCTAATCCAGCTACAGGAACCACACCACACTGCTTCATACTAAGAGCTTTTTCACCAGACAATCACAAATTAATGACCTTTTTTTCTCCTGCTTATTCGTTCATTGTTATCCCTATCTGAATGTAACACAGAAACAATCAAACAGACCAAATTGTGACGTCACACACACACACACACACACACACATGCACAGACACACATAAAATCTCACACTGAATGGTTTAAGTTTGGGGTAAACAGTAAACAGCCCCTGTGCCAGGACAGCTTGGCCTAGCTGCACACCGTCAATACTAATGACATCAGGACACAAAGTATCACTATGGAAACCTGGAGGCCCTGGCCCTATCCCACATCCCTCTGTACTACCGGAAGGCTGCAGAAAAGGCCCGACAGGGGTGGAGAAAGAGAGAGCGAAGGTAAGAAAAATTGAAAAGAGGGAGCCAAAGGAAGGAGGTAGTGAATGGGAGTCAGAAAGATGAAGAGGGGGAAGAGAGGGGTGAGCCAAAACGTCAGAGAGAGAACGATGAAGAGAGTGAGAGGGTGGGTTGTGGGGTTCAGAGGCATTGGTTGGTTGATGCTGGTTAGGAGCCAGAGCCGAGTGCTTGGTATGAAAACAGGCACAGCAGTGTGCCGCAGCCAAGCCTGAGATTCAACTCTGCCGGAAAAGAGCTCCTTTCCCCCCCCAAATCTGCACTCTCATCTTCTCCCCTCCCCCTGCATCCATCACCCCATCCATCTCCCTGTCTGTTCTACCGCCTGACCGCCTCTCTTAGACTCAGCAACACTTTCAAACAGGCCAGATGGGCTCAATGAAATACAGCCCACTTTCTGCAGCCGTCTAAATCACCGTAATGCTACTGCTCTCCTGAGCTACTTTCTTTTCCAATCACAGTTTTGCCAAAGTGTCTACTACAAAACCTGCTTACCACAATGTCACTTTGAGCAGGCCTGGTATGAGGCAGCGTGTAGGTCATTACAAACAAAAGAAGAAAACGTAATGGCTCTCAGGGTAGATTAGTCCGGTCGTGTCAGGTCGTGGCCCTCAAAAACATTTACTGTAAGTCATTTCCAAGCATTAAATTGGCTGCTGGTGGGAAACCCAATTTAGGCTTTTATACTTTGTCACACACCAGCCCTTCAAACACATTTTATGCTAGGTGGGTCACAGAGCCATTTGGTCAGATCAATGTGAGCTAATCACAGAGAGCCAAGGTTGAGAAGAAACTGAACAGAGCTCATTTTATGTAACAGAATGGGAACAAACCTCTACTTATTGACTTATTTTTAATTTTAAAGTGAGACTATTACTGCTGGATAGGACTGTAAGGTAATTTATTTAAAGGTTAATGCCAGGTTGGAGCCATATTTTGTCCGCCTTCAGTATCCAATCATAATTTAGCCACACAGGATCTGTCACTCACACTAATTCACAATTATTTCTAAGTTAGGAAAATGGATTATGATACTCAATATGATATATTTCAGATAAACTGGTTTTCTATATGTAGAGGTAGCTGTTTATGTATTTTAACAAAATGTGCCCAGACTAAGATCTTCACACACTGTGACCTAAAGTTTTTATTCAACTTCTTAGATTTCATTTGTGATGGAAAGTGACAAAAATCTGCACTTTTTTTTTTCTTTTGGAGTCCTTGCCCTCTGACTGAAATCAGTCCGGGAGTCTCCGTCTCTCGAGCCTGCCCGTGAATATGTCGAGCAAATGAGATAACCAGTGCTGATCCTGTAGAGTCTCCTTCAGTCACGTCTGTGTAAACCCACTGGAGGAGAGGGAGAGGTGAATCCAGAGTACGGTAACAGTGTCAGTGGCTGGATTTAAAATCTGGATATGTGAGACAAAGAGACAAAGCTGGTCAACACAGGGCTCTTTGCCAAAACAATTTATTCGACAAACTGGAGAAATTCTAATTTGGATAAAATATTCCACACCTATCTTTAAGAAAGAGAGCACACATTAAAACAGTGGTGATCTATTAACTTACTAGTTGTCAGGTGCTATCTTAGAAGTCCTCTGTTATGTTACAGTTTACATTGTGTTAGTGGTTAATATTGAATCTTGGCTTGATGTTTTTTTATCCTCACAGCTTGTAAAATTCGACATGCGTGAATTGTGTACAAACTTGCTAAATGAAGCTAGGAAGCATGGGCCTGAAAGAGCACAACTTCAATACTATGAAAATATTAACATAAATAGTTTCTTGATATGTTTAGCAGTTATAACAAACTGTGTTCCCTTACGAAATGAGTTAAATGGTTGTGGTACAAAAATGTAGTAAGAGTATAAAAACAACATAATAAAAAGTTGCAGACAAAACATTAAAAATCAGTCAAACAGATAAAATAATGCTGTGAGGCTATACAGTTAAATGCTAACATCAGCATGCTCAAAATGACAATGCTAACATGCTGTTTTTAGCATATAATGTTCACCACTTTAGTTTAGCATGTTAGCATGTTAACATTTGCTAAGTAGCACTAAAGACACAGCTAAGGATGATGGGAATGTCATTAGCTTTATAGGCACTTGTGCATAAATCAAAGTGCTGGACAAAATGAAATTCTGAAGTGATGATGGATGACAGAGGAAGTCAGGGGATCACCGTATTCATTACAATTCATCCTGAGTGGAACATGAATGTGTGTGCCAAGTTTCATGGCAATCCATCCAATAGTTGCTAAGACATTTCAGTCTGAGTCCAAAGTGGTGGAGGGACCAACTTGTTTCCCATCTCTGTCTGTAAAGAATCTACACCGCGTCTACTAGAGGATCGTTCTAGAAACAAATAGTCATAAGATTGAATATGGTGTTTGTCAATATGTGACCTATATTTTCAGTTCAAACAAGAGCTTAAGATTAAAACTATTTATTTATTAAGAAAATAG
Organism: Macquaria ambigua; assembly: GCA_008360985.2. Taxonomy (NCBI): domain Eukaryota; kingdom Metazoa; phylum Chordata; class Actinopteri; order Centrarchiformes; family Percichthyidae; genus Macquaria; species Macquaria ambigua. The sequence goes on along the minus strand of VMKM01003655.1, from coordinate 17,379 downwards.
TAGATATGGACAAGTTAGCAGTAATGTTACGGTCAAAAAAAAGATAGCTTGGATAGAAGAAAGATGTTCTGTAATTTGTGTAATGTGTGATGACACACCTGTATGACTACTGATATGAAACTGTATTGATTTCTTTTGGGTAAGCTCTACTTCCTGAACCTTACAAGTAGTTTACAGAGTATTATATTGGCTTAAATGGGCCCAGCTGATGACTAATAAGGTTCACACGGGAACTCCACCAGCTTCCTTTCCTGCATAACAATAACAGCTATAAATAAGGTGTGTCTCACAGTGTGACTCAGTATATATGTGCTGCATGTAGATGCTGTTTATCACAAGTTTTGAATCTCAGACATCTAAAACTAGAGACACACACAAATATAAAAAGACTGAGGCACACAGAAACAGAGAGAGATAATTGGTTTGCTGATTTGAGACTCATCTTGTGACATCATGTGCCATCCATCCATTCAGTGAGTTGTGTGTTTTGTACATGTGTGTGTGTGTGTGTGTGTGTGTGTGTGTGCAGGGGTTGGGGCTGTGGGGTGGCAGAGCATGTGAAAAAGAGACAGAAAGGAGAGACAGACTGGTACTTCATGTACTGCTGCTGTCTGCTGCCTGATACAGTAACATTAGGCTACATTATTTATCCAGTGCCATGTCTTATGTGTAGAACTTCATTCAGGCAGAACAGTAAAAGCCTTCACTACAGTATGGCTTCAGGAGTGATGTAGTATCTCTCTCTCTCTCTTGTCTACTATACTATACTATACTCTATACTCTGTCCATGGTGCTGACAGACAGAAAACACAACAAACAGCTTTCTATCTATAGCCAGCTCTGCTCCAGACTATGTTTAAGTTTGATCCTTGCTCCATATCGACCGTATTACTCAGGTTATTCCGTACAAACAGGACTGTGATGACTCTGCAACGGTGGACGGCTATTTTCAGACAGATATTGAAAAACTATGCTGGGAAACTATAAAAGGGCACCTAAAGCGAGGTCTAATTGGATCGCAGCCATTGCTCCTGTGGGTACGGTTGGGTTTCTACAGGCAGCTGAGATAAACCCCCAGCAGCGACTCTGGCCCTGTAAATCTGTTTCTCCACTCTCCTGAAAGCACATGACTTTGTTATCTCTCACTTCTAGCTGCAACCATTAACTTCCTGGAGCATTTGGGCTGGGTATACGTGTATGTAATTACTATTGTGTGTGCGCCATGACCTTTGACTATCCGACAGAGCCGTGATGGCCATGACACCAGCAGAGGAAAGGAAACTCAGAACGCTTCCTCTTTTCCTCCCAGAGAACTTGAGTCAGGACAGTGTGGGTCCTTGCTCATCTGTTACCCCCCTCTCACCAGGGAACACTAATGTCAGCCAGACCAGGGGAGCCAACATCTGGGGCCTCTCTTGCCTTTCTATCTTTAATCTTATTTTCTTATTAACCTGTACTTATCCAAGGAAAGTCAACTGAATGTGCGTGTTCTTGATCGGGCACATCCTGCATCATATTCATAACAGTTTTACATCTGGGACCTGCCCAGTACAACCACAGTTCTCACTTATGGAGGGAAGTGTTACTCATTCATTCTCACACCCAAAAAGTGCTGTGGGACAACTTCCTCAATGCCCCCTTCTCTCTTTAGCTTCTACTTTCCATGGAATATGGACAAATGCTGTTCTGTATATACGTTCTCCCAGTACACATGATCATTTGAATACAGTTGCAATATAGACACATACAGTGCATCTGCCTAAAGCTAAAAATCAAATTTTTTTTCTCACTGCTACATTATTTTAAATATGTGAAGTTGCTCTAACACTTTGTCTTATTATCTCCAGCACCATTTGTTCTTCTTATCAACTGTATATCCTCTTCTCCGCTGCTGCACAAACTCATTAAAATTTCATCCAAGCTAGTCTATTCTTCTAAATTCACAGATACAAACAAGAAAAGATTTTCATCCATGTGTGTCACCTGGGTATGCTCAGCACTTGTTATAGCCTGGTTTAGTCTAATTTTAATCATTTAGGTTTCATATGAAAAGCAAAAATAGAATAAAGATTAATATAGGAAGAATTTTTAATTACGCAAAGAGAGTAATTGAAGCATTGTTGTCTCTAAACTAACAAGTTGGTTCACAACATCTGAGAATATATTACACTGAAATAATATTCTGTCAGTAACTATATATTTTATTGCTACATTAGGCGAAGAATACAAGATGCACAAACTTTGCCAAACTTTGTGATTAAATGAATGGATTTCATTGCAGCAGTGCAAACCTGTCTCACTTAACCCATCAGGATCCTTTTTAAAGCCACAGAGACAGATGGGCGGAGAGGGAGAGGGAGAGAAAGAGGAAGCCCATCCTGATGTTCTATATATACCTCAATCCCAATAGTAGTCTCTGTCTCTGTGCTGCAGCCCACCAGCCGGAGCAAAGGCCCAGCAGTCCGGCTCGATAAGGAGCCTCTTTGTCTGGCTCTATAGCTCCCAACAGGAGCACAGTCGATGCCGTATAACACTAAGGGTTCGAACACTGAGGCTCACCGTCAAGTCATAGGCCAGAGGTGAAACATTTACTCTGGTTCTACATATTGTGAAACAGTGATAAAGAAAGGAGAGAATGAGACTGTGTTTGCTGTAATGATACGCTACCTCCTGTGAGGCTGCAAGAGTGAAGGGAGTCTCAGTGATACTGTAATTGCTCGCCCCTTTCCTTGTTTTCATGTAGACTTACTGTGGAGACCTAGCAGGAAGTGTTTGTGGTAAAGTGAGACTGCGGATGAGTGCCGTGTGAGAAAGAGACTGGTATGTTATGGTGTTTTCGTCTCGCTGTGCAGGTTAACGTTGTGTCCATTTCAGTTCCCACGGGCTCCTGAGATCCACCTAGTTGGATTCAAAGGACACGATTTAGTCCACTAACAACATGACACCTATAATTTATATTGCTGCCCACCGTTTTCCAAAGCACATCATCAGCTTTTATGTTGACGTCCTTCCTTCCAGGCAGCCATTTGTTTCCCTTCATTTCATTTCAGTATGAAAATGATTGTTAGCCCATAGGTACGTTGAGTGATGAGGAGTAACTTTAGCCACACAGGAACTTTTCTCCCCTTAACCATACCAAGCCCTACTTAAATTTAAAGAGGCAATCTTAAAACTAGACTACACGTAGACTTAACTGGATGGGTCACATCTGGCTGAGAAATGATCTGTTTAGTAAGGTCAATATTGGCACAGATACCAATCCAGTTTATTGGATTATTAGAGCATCGCTTAGTTAAAACACGATATGGTCGTTTAAACCTGCATTAATTGATATTTTGACCACTGGGGGGCATCACAACAAGCTGTAAACACAACACTGACATTTTATCATTTTATTGGATAAAGTAAAGTTGATATGGCAAAGCTGTTGGCAAACAGTTGCCTATTTATACAACCAGCAGGCACGGAGCAGGATTAGCATGAGAAAAATATCTGGCTCTTTAGCTAATAAATGATCCACTGTGTCACTAACTTTGTCTGTCTGTTGTTTGGTGCTGGGCATGTAACCATACAGTGGGTTTATCATCACTAGCTTGTCCGCTAAAAACAGCTGCTTGATGAGAGCAGTGAGAGTGAAACAAAATAATTAAGCACTAAAATGCTCCATAGAGCTCAGGGTGACAGCAGAGTCATGTGATATTTCTTTGTGGGTTCGTCACTACAAGCGACACCTTTCATAATTACACAGTCATTTGATCTGATGTAAATGTAAAATCATTGATTAGTGCAGCTTTACACTTTACTGCATGCACTGGTTTAGTGTATATGAAAGCTACAAGTATGCAGTTCAACCAACATGCAGCCTGTGGCTCCTTGACATGCTGTCTACTTATGACCTTTTTCCATCCCTGCAAACAGAAAAGAGACAAGAAATGTCACATCTAAATAACTATCAAAATAAATGCTTCAATCAATCCTTTCCAAAAACAGAAACAAATCTCTTATTTTGTCGTTCTAATCTTTTCCATGAAGATTATTGACATCTACACAACAAAGTCTGCTGCAGAAAAGAACCTGAAGCAAGTAGGCATCAAAGTGTCTTGCTCTAGGGCACTTTAGCAGAGCAGATGTTTGCTGTCACAGGAGCTTGTGCATGTGTATTCCACTCACGGTAAATATAGTGGAGCATTAATCCCTATCTCCCAAACTCCACCAACTTTATGGGAGTGCAACACTACAATTGCAAGAGTAGCCTACCCCTTTAAGGACATTCTCCTTTCTCAGCATGTTACTTTGCTTGTCAGGGTGGTAAAGAATAAAGTAATAGCTGCTCACAAACAGAGAGGACTGGACCGGGTTGGACTGACAAGTGGTTTTCAAGAACTACCACTTCTTCTCATCTCCCTCTTTCTCTCTGGTATCCTTTTTAGCACCCTTGTGTTCCCTGTTCTCACATATTTCTACCCTCTGCAAAGAAAAGCTGACCAAACTGAAACACAACAGTCACGTGTACGAGTGTGTGGATGCCTTATGTGTGTATGTAGGGTGTTTGTCCCCAGCGGCATGCAAGGACGGGACGACTACCAGGAGTGTGTTCTGAGCTGTGAAGTGGGTGCCTGTCAGGACGACAACAACGCAGCAGGATGTATGATAACGGCACACACACACACACCAGCATACGCTGTGTTCCTCACCAACACAACTCCAACTCAATGTCATGCTTTGTCAAAATGCCGAGAGAAGTTCCCCTCAGGCACTGCCAAGCTCACTGTTCTTCTTATAAATAAAACAGCAGAGTAAAAATGCAAAATACACAGATACACATATACTAATACACACACACACACCACAAGACATAACAAATGTCAACTACAGTCATTACTCACAAAGACTTTCTTTCTTTCACAGATCTAATCCTAAATATTCATTAGTCTATTCAGATTTTTTTCCGTCACACTGAAACAAATAATGTATCACAGAGTTGCCCTCAGACACTACAGCAACTGGAAGGAGGAAGAAGAGGAAGCCGAGGCAGGACGGGCCACGTTGATTGATGGCAGCGTGAGATGTGGCGAGGTGTCAGTTGGGGACGCACATTTTTCCCTGACTCAAACACAAGACAGCAGAAGGGAGACACACACACACACACACACACACACACACATAAACACGCATCCATCATAAACCTTTAGGACTTAATCCATCACACCAGAACTGACAGACTGATGTGAAATGGGAAAAAAGAGAAGACCAGGGGACGAAAGAACAGAAGAAATCACATAAAAGCTACACAAATGTACTCAGGGGCCCACACACACACACACACATTTAAAAAGACACATGCAGTCAAAAGCTGGCTGTGCATCCCTCAGAGACTGGACCCAGGTGAATCCAAGTGATGCTTGCACACTGCTCTCCACAATGGCCCAGATAAACAAAGAGAACACACACACACACACACAATATGGTCCAGTACAGGGCTTATATAATGTATTTTCCACTAACATGGTAACTGCACACTCATCTTCCCGGGGGTGAACTCTGCTCAGCTGGAGCGGACATGAATGCTGGGAGATGTTGAAGAGAGGGAGGGAGGGGGACTGCAGCGGTGCACCGACCAGCCTCCTCAAGACCAGCAGGTCTAATGGAAAGGCAACAAGGTCACGGCAGGAAGTGAGAAAACAGGCGTAAACAAACACTGACCCGCTACAGTAGCTTCCATGCAACGCAAACGCGTGCATGCATTGATTTTCTTTTTCTTACTTTTTTTAAACACACGTGCAAACAGCAGATAGCGCGCAGATGAGATGACCTGTGTCATTTGCACACATCATATTTCCAAGGTCATCTGTGCTGTGTCATCACACCCCGCTGGCCTCCAGCACATGAGATTCAACGTCTCTCACTCGCTCTCTGAGTACAACTGTTTCATATTTCTCCACACAGAGAGCAACGCAGGATCATGTATCACATTACTGTGGCTGAGCATTGCAGCTCCAATGTTTACTAATCTATCACTTCCTCTATTATACCACTCCCTTATCTCAGGCCGACGGATTGAGTCAGGGAGACAGAGTTAAGAGAGAGGGAGTGGGAGTGAAAGATTGTGTTTGTTGACCTCGCCTCTTAAATTTAGGAGCTCACGTTTTTGAGTTAAACGATCATATCTCTACATTTCATATGGCAAAGAATCTTTTTGGCAAGCCGTGTATAGCGTATGAATGGTTTTGCATTGACGTTCTTGGCCTTGGAAACAGTGCTTTGACAAGAAATCGTACTCACTTACCCGCTTTTTCCAGAACTTTCAACCCCATCTCACTTTTTTCCTCACTGGATGGAGTTTGCTCAGTTGTCATGGAGATAACGCTTAAGCTACTTTAAGATAATACTTTGTTTTTGTTATGAGGCCATCATGACAGTTTCTCACAAGTAACACACTAACACAAAGACTAGTTTCTGTAATGTTTTACACTGTTACTTTAAATTACATTATAATGGTTTTTCTCCCACACAATAATTATTTTGAGTGGATTGTCAATTTTCACACTTTGTTGGCTAAATTTCCAAAGTCAGAATGTGTAAATCCCTGACTTGTTCGCCTTTTCCTTCAGGAATCCAATGACTCTTGCACACATAAAGAACCCCAACATGTCCTTATGATTGACTACACAGAATAAACTGATGTGATTAATTTATTTTTGGAATATATTTTTTCTTCTGCTGTTTGTTTAACTTTATGTTCTTTTGTTATTCCGGGTTTTCTGCCAAACTCATGTTATCTTTTGCATACTGTACTCAATAAATAAAAGTTCACTCTTAAACCTTGTAGCCTACATTTATCCTACAAAACGAGGGCAATTTAATCCTGGCTAATCAATGTGAAACTGCTCAGGATAGTGAAAGGGAGAAAACAGGAAGTAACACTTTGTAAAAGGGAACGGTAATGGATGTGATGGAGCAGAATACGTGAGTGAGTGAGTGAGTGAGTGAGTGAGCATGCTTAAATGCTTTTCAGGTCTTTCTCCTGCTTACTGAATATATACAGTATATAGGTCAGCTCTACAGGCTGTGGAGGTCCCTGGCTATGGCCACCTACTGTACACTGTACCACACTATCTTCCTTCCTTGTGCCAGAGGGCTGAGGGCAGAGCGCACACAGGAAGGAGGGCAACCATGCAAAGCTAAATAATGCAGTGGCTCAGTCTCCACATTATGACCTAGTAAATGGCTGGTTATACAAACACTCAGACCCTCTTGGGCTGCCCTGTCTGACAGCACAATCAGACGGATGAATTGACCAGCTATTATAAACTCATTTATTGCTATCATGGCTGGGGTCAATTCACTCAATTCCACATTTTAACTCTGCACAACTCCAGGATGACAACTCTGTGTAGGCTGGGTGTATTACATGGTAAAGGGTTTGGCATTTTGAGGAAATCCCACCCTCTGAATTGAGAGACTTGCAGGCGAATTAAGTCAGATATTGTCTCAGAAAGGCCTCTTGCCATGCATGTTGTCTAAGGGTTATCTAAGTAAAGTGTGACAGTGCGAAATGAATGAGAGAATCAACATTAAGGGTCAATGGAAGATACTCATCATGCAACTCCACAAACTGAGTGTCTCCCTTGGCGTGCTGTAGGCCTGTGTGTCGGCAGCTCTAGCTATAATGAACCCAAAATGAGTGAAACAAGGAGTAATTTGCATCAGTGATCTTTACATCAATACCCCATATCTAGATTTGAGAATGGCTCCAACAACTTCATGCACTGTGACAAATCTGCAGTGGGTTAGCAGCCCTACAACTGGACAATCTAACTTCTGCACACATGTAGACTGTATGTGTCAGGGACAGAGCAGCAGGCTGCCTAAACATCCATGTCACACGCTCAAAGTAAGCAACTCACATCCCTTCACAGCCCCCTCGGCGTCCCACCCTACCTTCGGTGTGGCAAGTGGATGACAGGATGGTGCTCGGAGGGCGGAAGAGGTACGGGAGATAACGGGAAAAACATTTCATCTTCTTCTCCGATGCTTGCCGACGGGTGAAGAGCGTTGCGTTGCGGGCTCCACATCCGCACTGCCGCCGCGACAGTCAGCCAGAAAGGAACCAGGGGGGTGCGGGAGGGGAAAGAGGCTCTCTGTCCGCTGTGCAGGGGGCTATGACAGCATCACTTTTCGCAGGCAGACAGCGCAGGCAGGCAGGCAGCAGACTCCGGTGAAACTGCGCGTCGCCCGGGGAGCAAACAGCGCACGGTGTCAGCGCGCCTCCGCTTCCGTGTCGGCAGTTCACTCCGTGTATGTAGTTGTTTGAGTGAGGGCAGGACAGGGGGTCGGCTCTGTCCTCTCAGATGGGAGGTCAGTGTTTGGTCTGCCGGTGTAACCAATCCCCCACCCCCTCGGGTTTGTTTGTCAGCTTATTGGAGTAAAAGCACAATTAGCTACAGCTAATTATGGAGATGATGATTGTTCCAACGATGTTCCCATATGAATATAGTAGGCTACTAAATATTAGGCTCAATTTATAATACCCCATCTAGAATGTACATATTTTATGGTAGGCGTATCACTATGTGTTGCCGTTATATTTGTGTTTTATCCCATTATTAGTGTTAGTTCTTTATCGTAAGTGGTAAGAAAATTGTAACAGCACAGTGTGTGATGAACATAGGCCAAAACTTGATGAATCATAGACAAAACTTGCTTCCAACTGCTGACCGGGTTATTGATTAATTGGGTTTGGCGCCATCTTGTGGCAACATTTCATATGGACAGCAAACGAGAGTTATAGCCTAACGTCGCAAAAACATTTTTTTTTTTTAAAAGAAGGCTCGAAAAATGAATGTTTAGGAACTGTAACATGTGGTAATAATGCAACAGGGCCATACAAAAATAAGTCAGAATGAACGGAAAGCTTTATAAACCACCCCATAAGTAAAATTCTACTATTATAACCACACGCAGCAGTGTTAAAAAATGATAATACGAATGAATGTAAGTTTAATGTTCAGTGTTGTATGTTTATATGTGGTTTTTAATCCTCTTTCCGCGGACATCTCGCGAGACTTGAGTGTGAACTAATGCCAGCGGAAGTACTATACGAGTCTCTTTTCCGCCGGCCATAGAGGAGCAAACGGCAGGGTAAGAATTCCTGGCAGATAATTTCTGAAAGTTATCACCATCCATCCTCCCTTTAATGTCACTGTGTATTCCTATAACAGTCTAAACACCTCGTAAACATTGTCACGATTAAAAGACGGCCAATATTGAACCAATCTTGATTATAGATTATTGATTAAAACCTCTCAGTATTTGTACCCCTGTTAGCTCCGTCGGTATCCGCATGTCGGCTACGGAGACTGAAGGTGCTTGATTCTTGGAGCTAGCGATTAATATTCGGCTTCCTTTTCAGTTAATGGGTATTTTGTTTAGTCTGTAACTCGCTCGATAATATTAATGAGTTAATGTTAGCACTGGGTTAAAGTCGCTCCTGCCTGTCTGTTATATTATGCTAACCCTTACCGTCATTTTGCTAGGCTAGGTTAGCGTATAGCTTTGAAGACCTACCATAATCTAGCCAGCTAGCTACTATTTTAATACTGTACACGTAGGTGCTGTAAGTAGTTGCAATGTCAGTCGCACAACGTTACTTATAGGGTTTCTTTTGGTGTGCAGAGAAACTGAAATGAGAAGTACTTGAACTTAAGTTGATGCTGACGTTTATAGACTAGCATTCATTTGCTAACTTGCCTACATTTTCTTTGAAACTCTGCTTGCAGGATTCACGTTTTCAGCAGTTAAAGAGTGATATTTGTTAAGCAACTGCTGCTTTTCTATACTGAGAATGAATGTCAACAGGTTAATAACCCGAATGTCTTGTTTGCTTACAGCATCATGAAGCTGAATCCATTTGTAACATCCTCCCGCCGCAAGAACCGCAAGAGGCACTTCAATGCCCCCTCACACATCAGGAGGAAGATCATGTCTTCCCCCCTGTCCAAGGAGCTCCGCCAGAAGTACAACGTGAGGTCCATGCCCATCCGCAAAGATGACGAAGTCCAGGTATTGTAGTTTGGATTGCTGAAAGTTTGTCATAATTGGCATAAACAGTGTAAGCTGCATTTGCTTGACTTGCTTGTGGTGTTTACAAACAGGTTGTCCGTGGACACTACAAAGGCCAGCAGATTGGCAAAGTGGTGCAGGTCTACAGGAAGAAGTACGTCATCTACATCGAGCGTGTGCAGAGAGAGAAGGCCAACGGAACCACAGTCCATGTCGGCATCCACCCCAGCAAGGTGAGACACAGTATTGTGTAGATCCTTAAATTCGTGCGTCTGCCTCAACGGAAATAAGAAAGTAGTGAAAAAGTGATTGAGATGTTGTTCAACACTGTAGGTGACATGGGGAAATAAGTGGATGCAAACTAATGTTAACAAGGGGTACGTGTACCTGTTCAAAGACTCACACCTAAGAGATGTGTTTTTGTGCCTTTGCATTTCATTGATGTGAAGTGTAAAAAAGATTGTCACACAAACTGTTTCGTGATACACACAATTCTCTCTGTGGAGAACTATACTTGCTTTCTGTTTATTGTACTCCTGAAGTACCTGAGACATTTTCTTTATCATGGCTCAGAAGTTGTATGGCTGACCTCGCAAGAACTCTGCAATGGAGGTGGACGCGACAGAGTAGCACTGTGGCATGTTGTGTTCAACATTAGATTGTAAATGCTGGACCACACTTGATTTCAGTGTTTTAATCCCGTGTATACCAGGTGAAAGACTAATACACTCAAGTGTTGTTCAGTCTTCCTCAACACTGTCAGTGAGGTGTTGATTCAACTTTGTGATCATCTTTGAGGCTGTAGTTGGTGGTGGTGTTGTAATGGACTGCTGTATTATATTGAAGTGTTTCTGATGTTTTGGCCACCACATACATACATTATGAGTGAGGCAGTTTCTTCATGGCTTTCAAGTTCTCTGAAACTATAGGATGGCACATCTCTTACCATCAGTTGTCAACAATATTTCTGATTATTTCAACAGTTTCATCCTCCATTTAGTCCATCAAATAATCTAGACTTGAGTCCTCTTGTTCACCACCTTGTATTTTCAGTGTGCTTAACTAGTAATTGTAACAATAAATACGCACTTAAGTTTTCACTAAAATTTTCAAGGCAGGGAAGCGCTACATGGATCTGACAGCGATGGAATTATGGCAATGTTGAATTTTGTCAGGTTGATAAGATAATACATTAAAAGAGCGTTCAACAGAAGTTGCATGGAAGTAGGGAAGGTAAACAGTTAATGAATTCATGTTAAAGATGGGGGATGTACATAGTAACCAGAAAAGTAGAAACCCCTGTATGTAATTCAGTCCACTAGAACAGCCTTGCAACAAATACTGGTAACTTTAAAGGCTGTAGTTTAGTGTTGTATGTATTGTATTGTTTGTAAAGTTTGCTCATCTATATGTAAATGACGTAAACATTAGAAATGTGTCAGTGTAATGCAGTCCACTGCTTCAACAGCGTTAGAGTTGAATGGATGGAGTTTCACAAACAACTAAAATCTTTTGTAGAAGCCTTTTTCACAGCAGACATTTTGACATGTCACAGCAGGAAAAGCACAGGTGTAATTCCATTTGGCTGCTTCAGTTTCAGGGTCCTGGCATTGGGCATGTTGGCTCACTGTCACACTGTCATGGCTTAGTGGGACCCTTGGAACAGACCAGAGCTTACATTGTTTAACAACACCTGTGCTTTCCTTCTATGACAAGTCAAAATGTCTGCTGTGAAAAAGGCCTGTTGGATGAACTATTGCCCTGTGACTATCTTATTGTTTTACCCACTGCAGCCAATCTGTCAGTCCTCCAGTTTGTCCCCCTTTGACACCAAGCTGCTGTGGCTTTTTTTTTTTTACCCCGCCATAACATTTTCTTGTATTTAATATTAATATGTGACTGGCAGATTGATTTGTATTCATGTAGTGTTGGGATGTAGAATGTCAGTGGGCTGTGAGTAAGCCGTCAAGAGACAGTCACCCAGATGTGATTGATGAAAACTCTGCTCCCACAGGTACATGTGAACTGGCCAAAGCAAACTGCAGTTCTGGTACTTCTAGTGGAGCATTTGGCTCAGCTAGTAGTCAGTTTTCACAGACATTTTGACATGTCCCAGCAGAAAAGGCACAGGTGCATCTAATAGCAATAATGGGTGTTTCTATTCCATTTCAGTGTTCCAGTAAGCCATACAGTTTAGCCAGCTGCACAACACACCGGGGCCCTGGAATTGGCACAACTAAATGGAATGCAGCCATTAGTAATGCTATTAATTACACCTGCACTTTTCTTGTGGCAGCTTTTCTTAATATCTGCAGAGAAAAAGTTTACTTGATTGGCAGCAGCGGGGCACTTTCCATTGACAGCAATATAATGCTGTCACCTAAATATACAGAACTATGTAGTATTTCATGCACAACATGAGCAAATAACTGACTCAAAGCCCAACAACTATCAAACATATTAGGCCTTTGTAACTCCTCCCACGGTCTGAAGCCTAGGTTGTGGTGCCTGTATGTGTTCTACATTGTGTAATTTTAGTGGTTGTCCTGATTTCAAAACTGTACAGACATTAATTTTTCTAGGCATCCACTGTAATTATTGCAGAATGTCCGCTGGTAACTAGTCCAGTCTTGAGAAATGCGTTGTGGACGTGCCTTTTAATGTTATTGTAAAGAGTTAAGATCACCTGATTATTTTCAGACATTGTTCATCTTTCTTCACATGATTGGTACCACTGCCAACGAGACATTTCATGACTTGTTCACTAATCAGTTTTTTTTTCCTTTTGCAGGTGGTCATCACCAGGCTAAAGCTGGACAAGGATCGCAAGAAGATCCTGGAGCGCAAGGCCAAGTCTCGCGCTGATGGAAAGGAGAAGGGCAAATACAAGGAGGAGACAATTGAGAAGATGCAGGAGTGAAAATGATCTTTTGCTATCAATAAACTGTATAAATGGACCATACTTTGTCTGTCTCATGTTTTAGTTGTGTCAAATGTATTTGTAGATTAAGGAATTCTTAATTCAAACATGCATACCTTATTTGAGGTCGTCACAGAGATTGTCTATTCCGAGTCCACAAACCCACAATCCAGTGCTCAAAGTGAATTTTGCAGAAGCCAGAGGTCTCGGAAACTGTTCTTATTTATGAATTTGTGCTGGCACAAGCTTGCTCTCCAGAGAAACAAATTTTGGATACTGATCAATTGTGCTTCTGTTTTGAGGTGTGCATGCTGCAGAGTATGAATGCAGATGTGTATCTGGGCCTCGTGGTTTTGATTCCTATGCTTTTGATCCTTGATGGTTATAAAGATGTCAAAAACTGAGCTGACAAGGTGATACAAGGCCCAGACACCCAGGAGGAACGTGATATTTGCATAGAAATGACTATTGGTTGAAGTCTGTCAGAACATGACAGAAGGAAATTGCCGATTGCCTGACTGAAATGCTACAGATAGGTTCATAATATTGTCTTCGACAGATCGAATTGCTCATCGTTTTTTAGGGTTGGACACTAAAATGATTTAAAATAATCACCTGATTAGCCTAAAACTGATAAGGATCTGTTTAATTTAAATGCTTCGCATGCATTTTAAGGGAAAAAAAGTTTAAAAGTAGAATGAAATCAGATTTAAGTTGTTTTGCAACATGTTTTATTACAACAGGGGCCTAGTGTAGTTCTACAGAATGAGCAGTAGGTGTCACTTTTTTACCACAGACTGAATATTACCAATTCCAAATAAAACACTACATAACAAGAAAAACCCTGTCTGTCAAAGTCAAGCATTTGCTTGGACAGTTTAATTTACTTATTCAGGAAAAATGCTCATATTGATATTTTACAAGCTAACTTACCAGATTCTCTAAACTGTAATATGAAATAGTGCACTGATCTACAGAAAAATTGGTCCTCGTTGCATCTTCTGAGGAAGTTCAGACTTTGACCAGATATTTGCTTTATTTTAATTAATATTACTTTAATTATTTTATTTGTATTTTAAACATTGATGTTTAGTGCAACACAACAAGGACTGGTTGTAGTTCCTCCCTCTCTGGTTAATGGTCATGTGATACGTGCTGCTTTCTCTCTGTCGTCCTGTGGCAGCTGGACAGAACTGAAGTTTCTCGAGTCAAAAGTTTGTAGTTTGCGAGGTATTCTTGGTTTTAAACAAAACACCACCATGGCGGAACTACGTTTTGTGATCGCCATGTCCGTGATGACCCTGTTTTGGGGTATTGTTGGAGGAGTAGTGCCCTGGTTCATTCCCAAAGGACCAAACAGAGGGTGAGTTTGTTAGCTTCACTTTAGCTAGAAACAGCTAGCTAAGTTAAGCTTTTATTGCATGTTGTCCCGTGACTCACATTTGATACAAGTCGATGTACAGTGTATAAAATAGCAGTGCTTTTTAAATACGTGTCTCAACGTTACTTGAACAATGTAAGAAAGTTAAACCTTGTGGGCGAACTTTACTCGCTAGTAAGTAAAAGTTGTGGTTAGCTAGCTGAAGCTAATTTGACAGCCCTTCCTCCTGTGTGAGTCGACGGAAGCTTCATCCTTATTACCTGTTTTAATGCTGGGGTTGTGGACATCTCTCTACAGTAAATCTATGTTGTCTATTTCTTTATATTTAGATACCAAACTCAAGAGTAAATGTACTCCATCTCTGGAAAATGTGCCTAATGCAACTTCCCTTATTTGCCTGTTCGTCAGTCGCATCACGAGATCAAGCTGTGTTAATGAACGGCCTATGTTGTATTTTAAAACCATGTTTAATGTTAAGTATACCACTTTTAAATGTTTTCTCCAATTCCCACAGAGTGATAGTCACAATGCTGGTGTTAACTGCAGTCTGCTGCTACCTGTTGTAAGTATTATAATCCTGGAAATATACCAGGTTTTCTTTTACATTATGTTGTGGTAGGTTTTAAAACATATCATATAGCACATATTTTATCAAAATAATGGAGGGTCAGTAAGAATCAGGTCTATAATATAAATGGCTGATTAATACATTGGCAGAGAATTGTGTGGCATCTGTTTTGATAATTGATGAATTATTTAACTAATTTGTCGAGCAAAAATAAACATTCACTTGTTCCAACTTCTTAAATGAGATGATATGCTGCTCATCTTTGTCAATATGTAATAGTGAACAGAATATCTTTGGATTTTGAACTGTTGGTCAAACAAATCAAGACATTTGAAGATGTCACCTTGGGAAATTTAACAGGCATTTTTCACTATTTTCTGTCATTTTATAGACCAAATGATTAATCAAGAAAATAATTGGCAAATTCATTGATAATGAAAATAATCTTATATTGCAGGCATAATAATATACATTATAAATAAGAAAACAAATAGAATACCTCTTTTCCACAAGTGGACATTCATTTGTGTAGCTGAGACTGTGAAGATTGAGTGATTTGGTTGGTGTATTAATTTGTGTGCATTACTGTCACAGTAAAACAAAGACTCTCATCGGAGTTGGTACTGTTTTGCATGTAGTATTTCTGTCTTATGATAAATTATTTGTATTCACAATTAGGTGCAAGTGTGCATATGGTGTCATGTTACATGTCAGATGGGCAAAAGAGCACAGTAGACACAAAGAAATGTTGCAGCCAAGAGAAGTTATTTCTCAAAAGCCCTCAGTTTGATGCTTTTTAGAATATTCCTAACAGCTGGATGTTTTGTCATGACAAATGTGGGCCTAAATTCAGAATTACTTTTTGTTAGAGAATAAGAAATTACCCACATCACTGAGCTCTGAAGGATGTGTCTTGAAGTGCGCAGTTTTGTTGCTGAGTATTTTGTTATTGACACACGTGATCCTAATATCCTTTCTGTCCATCAGCTGGTTGATAGCAATTCTGTCCCAGCTGAACCCACTTTTTGGGCCTTCTCTGTCCACTGACATCATCTGGTACCTGAACTATCACTGGCCTTAATTTACCCTTCCAGGACTCCTGACCATGCAGGTAAACCTCTTCCTCTGAAAGAGAAAAATATTGAACCCACATTTGATGTGGTACTTTACCATATGTAGTCTATAGAAAATGTATTTTGTTGTTTGGATTGATTTTCTCTAAAGCTGTGTTTATTGTCATTTCTCTCAGCAGGGGAAGATCTGATACTGCTGCATACTAATGGATATTTGCTATTCACTCGATGCAGACATCATTCCTTCTAAATCGCCTTAAACTCAGACCCCTGTGTGATTATTGAGTGACGCCCACACTGGTGCCTTGTGCAAAAATGATTCCCAAAGGACTTCTGAGAGATCTCACTGAATGTGCTTGACTTAAATTAAAGCAACCTTCACTTGGTGTTGTTTGGTTTATATATTATGTATATTGTGTTTATTGCTGTTGTTGATATGAATGACCTTGCCTTTAAATAGCTGATGTGTGGTGTATTTGATGTGATCTGTTTTTGTCTGGTAATATTAGTGATGGATGTAATCCATTCGATAGTTGTTAATTAATAAACTAATAACCAACATCATTGGTCCACAGCTTTTGTATTTTGTTTTGCCTTGTTTATGAGCTCATGACCTTGCCGCGCGTTGACTTCAACGATCTCAATCAGCAACAACGTAATCTGCGTGCGTGTGCGTGTGCGTGGCATGTGCGTGCGTGTGTGTATGTACAAAGGTATGCATGCATATATACATATATATGTATATAGCGTGCGTATTACGTGTGCATACATGTATGTGTATATTATGCATATATGGCGGCGTATGGTTGCATATGCAGGCGGTATATGCATACATATGTGATGAGCAATATGGTTATATGTATACATATAGCGGCTGATATATGATGAGTGAGCAGTATATATACATATATATATTATTACATTATTATATATATATATATATATGGAGAGTATATATATATATATATATATATATATATATATATATATATATATACACACTAAAGTTCATAATTTGTGCCATTTCAGTTTCATTTTCTCCTTTTTTACATATACTATATTACTTATTGTATATTCATTTTTTATATTTAATTATTTTATATACAGTATATTGTTAATTATTTAGTATTTTATATGTAGTATATTGTTAATTATTATTTTATATACAGTCTATCAGTATCAGTTGTACAGTCTATTGGCCAAAGTCGACAGGCGAAGTTCCAAACAGGCTTCCTGCTTGCCGTAGTTTAAGCCGACTACGTTGGCAACATGGCGTCGTCAGATGTCCACGTCCGAATATGTGAACAAGAAATACTCAAATATGACTTGGAAATCAAAGCTTTCATCCAGGTGCGAATATTTATTTGGTAAGATT
>VMKM01003654.1:0-31786 GCA_008360985.2 Macquaria ambigua | reverse complement strand
TTTTAAATTTAAACGAAAATCTGTGACTAAACCTAATGTGGGTTTTTTCGGAATTGTGCGATTTCATTTGTATGGCTATAGGGTGTATTATCAGTATATTTGAGTTTAACCATGAAATAAATAATAAGGCCTTTTAAGGGAAACCATTCTGAATAAGAAGCAGCTCCATTACCAGACTGAACATTTTGCAGCAGGACTTTGATGTGGTTGTCCCTGTCAGAGCGGGTCTGTTCATGGTTGAATCCCAGAGCGTGGAGCAGCTCATGCTGGACGGTGCCATGGTAAAGGCATCCACTACGGGCCAGAGACACCACCTGCTTCCCACCACGACGGCCAACGTAGGAGTAGCAGCTGGACAGGATCAGAGGTGAGTTGAAGAACACTGAAGTCTGACAAAAGCTTTCAACACAAACTGTTCATGAGTATCAGTTTCTTACCCATTCTGAGACTCGATGCTCAGCCAGTCGCGGTCGCTGCTTGTGGTGGGCCTGAAGCGGATGCAGGAGAAGGAAGAGAAGGACTCCAGTCCACGGGTGATGATGGCCTTCTCACGGGAGGCTGGCAGGACGACACCACACAGCATTGAGCTTTTTACCATCCAGAGTACCAGTCAACAAATGATCAGCTATCTAAGGTTTGTTAACCACACACACACACACCACACACTCTCTCTCTCTCTCTCTCTCTCTCCCCAGGCCTCTGTCTGACACTCACAGAAGTGATTGGTGATGTAATAAGGAACGTAGACCTTCCCATCAGTCGACTTGCCCCACATGCAGCCTTGGCTGGTGCAGGGATCAGCGTTTTTCTCGGCCTCGCTGTCGATGGCGATGTCTCCTCCAGTCAGGATGGGATCATCAGCAGAATGGACTGAAACACATCATACAGCTACTTCAAAACATGTTAAAGTGCTACTAAAAGAAGAAAATGAGTTGAAACCTCAGCGGTGGTCATGAGGAACATGGTGACTGCAGCAGCTCGCACTCACTCAGATTACTGTTGGCTCTCTCCAGAAGTTCAGAGACAGAAAGCTCCCCTGAGTCCACCTCTGCAATGTGTCATCATAAACAACACAATTTAACTTTGTCTAAAAATACACCAGTCACAACCAACACTGTGCATGTCAATACAATAGGTCTGATCATTAGAATAGATTACATACCTGCCTGCAGGTTCAGCGTGAAGTTCGGGGAGAAAAACCAACATATTAGAAACAGATAGAACAACATGACGTGAAATTACAGCTAAAAGAGTCTTAAAGTGGCATGTTCACATTAAAACTATTTACCGAGTTACAAAGAGAACAGGTTAAGAGATACACTTTCAGCATCATAGAACCTAAAGCTTTGCAGATAAAGTCGACTGTATCACCCAAATGCTCAAATCATCGTCTGTGAGAAATGATCCAAATAGTACTAAAGAATAGTGAAAAATGGTTAATAAAAAACTCAACTGAGGTGTGAATAAATGCTCAAATAAATCTCCTAACAGAATCTTTGAGAATGTGGAGAAGATGACAGCCTTCATGTGCGAGAAGTCATGTTTGTGACTGTGACAGTCCAGGTTAAACATGCATTTTATAACATCTAGTGTTGTCATGCAACACATGATCAGATATCCACTGTGCTATCATTGTCCACTGTTCCTGTAACACTATGATCCTACCTCATTGTCGGCCCAACAACAGGCAGACAGCAGCAGCAGAGCCAGAGCTGAGAACCTGAAAACAGACGTGCGAGCCATCCCAGCAGACCTGCAGGACACAGACAGGAATCAGATACAGACAGCTACATGTCCACACACTCAAAGAAAGGGAACACTTCTCCATTGCATTCTGCTGCAGACATTTGACTTACCTTGGATCCTCTGTGTGGACTTGTGCAGCTGATGTTTCACTCCAGGTTTTTATATATGTTCAACTGCATAGGTAAGCCCAAATATGGATTATCTGTGTACTAAGAAACCCAAAGAATCAGCTAAACTCACAGGCTTATCAGTCACATATGGTTCAGGCAGAAACACCTCCATACCACTCTAGGTGGGAAAAAGGACATGTGTTGCATTTATAATCATACTGTACAAAACACATGGAAATAAAGGGAAAAGTAATTGTTATGTTTGACTTGTTCTTATCATTCTCTCTATTTTCATGGGCTGCTAAAAAGTGTGATGGGTTAGTTAATTGTTCAGTTGACCTCTGCTGTTTTTATAAATTATAAATGAAAATGTATCAGTGTACTTTGATTTCCAAGGTGAACCCAGAGTATGACACCTCTGCAGTGTAACGTCATTGTGTCCACCTCATATACAAAAAGAGGATGGACAAAATAAAAGGAGCACTTTACAATTTAAGGCAGTATGAAACGACTTCATATTGCCATTGAATCAACTCCTCATTGAATTGAAAAGGGACTTGTCCCACAGGTGTGTGTGTGTGTGTGTGTGAGTGAGAGTACATACTGTACGTGCTGAGTCTGGCATTAAGAGCAAGGCCAGAAGAAAGGCTTATCTACTACTGTAAGTGCTGCGTTTTTCACCTGTGTGTGTTTATCCTGCAGCTTCACTGGGCCTGAAGGCCAACAACGTGAGAATGACAGAAAATGTGAACACTGCTGATCACCTGCACAGGTTTACACTGAGTTCTGCTTCTAGAGGAATGTTCACCTTGTTTTAAGATCAATCTATTGTTATAGTAATGCTGCTACAATACTTAGTCACTCACAGGTCAAAATAAGCATGGCTAGTAGCAAACAGAAACAGGCGGACTTGAGGTTAAGATATGTGAATATATATTTTTATTCATTATTATTCTATCAAGCTTGCAAGCAGTTATTCATGTAAGTGCAAATTTGTGATGATGTCATTGGACATCTTTCATTTCTCATTAGGACAGCACAAAAGCTCACTGATTCAAATTAAGCACAAGATGCATTTCTGGTTTTGCTTGTAGATAAAAGGTTGCATCAATCTGCCTCATCTCCTCTTGACTTCCTGTTGGAAAAGAAGGGGATATGGTAATAATATTGAATGAATATGCATACATCTGCACACACACACACACACACACACACACACACACACACACACACACACACACACAGGCGTGCACATACATTAAGACATTTGAAGTCCTTGTCTGTTGACAGTGTGATTCCTGTCCTGATAGTCTGGTGGTTAAGACACCAGTCACACAACAGCAACATTCCTGGTTCAATGTAGTACCCTTCTCTCGCTTTTTGTATAATTACTTTTATTAATTTTCATGCTTTACACCACAGGGTTTTGCTTACAATCTCTTACTAACTAAAGGAAGCAATTTCATAATGCCTCACATCACAAATGAACATATGCTGTATATCATAGGTTGATATCTAAAAGGAAACATAGATGCACATAAATGTACATTTGCACTTCTTATGTTTCCTGTCTGCATCTGTCACTATCTTATAAACAAACTAAAAAATACTACTGCTACTACAAAAGTAAAGAGATGGAAACGTCCGTCTGAAGACAGAATGTACAGCTAGGTTCAACTCAATATTATACTTACTCAACATTAGTTAGAAAATAAACATCCACTTACCTTTATGTCTAGAGGACATGGTTTCTTTGCACAGGTTCCAGGTTGGGTCTGGAAGCAGTTGAATCTGAAATGAATTCAAAAAGACAGCAAAGTCTGTAAAAGCTGCTTGAGTTCTTTATGGCACTGCTACAATGTACATAGGTTTTGATCATTCTAGGACTGTGCATTTTGTCAGTAGGAAGATAATATAGATTATAGATAGATAATATAGATATAGAAACAAGTAAAAAGTGATTAAGTTGGGGAGGTAGTAAAGTAGTAAAAAGGTACGTACTACAGCGATAAAGGAGGTTCACCCGAAGGATGTCATTAGGACTCATCTGCATGGCCCTGCCGATGGGAACATTGCTGTCAGGGATGGGAACGATGGTTGGCTCCCTGTTCCTAGAGAAGGCAAACCTATGGTGCAAATACACAGTAGTGATGAGAGGTTTAAACTGTATACCTGCCACCATTTTATCTAAAGTGCTCAGATCATGTTCAACAAGAAGCACTGGTTAATTCCTGCAGAGCTGGAGGACCACTGAAAGCTCATGTATGGACAGTCTACAAGCTTAAAGCTGCATTAGGAATCTTGGGGCCACTTGGGGGCAGAAGAACTCAACAACAAGGTGAAAACAGAGTAATCTGACATATTATCACCTTATGAAGTTGTTATGGCTAACATGTTAGCAAACAGCTGCTTATTTCCACATCCAGCAGTTACAGAGCAACATGATCATTCATGTCACCTGATGAATCTAAGTCCAGTATTCCCTCTCTGCTAGCTCTGTTTTTGGTCTCCACCAACTCCTGAGGGAAATATCTGGCTGTCCACAGGTGAGTTGCTAACTTTGTCTGCTTGTTCAGCAGCAAACAGCAGACAGACACAGTTAGAGACTAACTGGTGAACAAAGTGGAGCATTTAGCAGCTGAAGATCCAGATATTTCCCTCAGTACGACATACGAATGCTAATGTTGCTCCATGTCTGCTGGATGTGTAAGAAAGCAATTGTTTGCTAACATGTTTGCCACAAGTTCTTTATAAAGTGATAAAGTAGTTGTTAGGAGGGATACTAACAAAGAGAGGGGATTTTGGAGTAAAAAGTGTAACTTTGGAAGATACCCACTCGATTTATCTAACTCCGACTGCTCTAACCTCTTACTGGCTTCAGCTGAGTTTTAGAATACATTTTTGCATGTTGTCTCTTTCATTGGAATTGCATTAGAATAGGATCTCTTCATGGCCAGTAACCAGTAACTCTTAAACATACATTGTTTGAAGACATGAAAAAATGTGAACCTGTCCTCTAAGAAATGCTTTGTTGTATCATATATATTACATGGTTTGATATTGTTGCAGTATATTATTATTAAGTTCAGTGAGGGAATTGAGATGCTACCTTTCATAGTGCATGACAGAGTTGTAGTCATAGGGAGTGCCAAGGTTCCTTGTTTGGATCTTCCTGAAATTGTGCTCCTGTCCTGCAGAGGATCACACAGCTCTATCAAATATTCTCTCTGTTTTATTACAGTTTGAATAGTTACATCTGCTGGAAACTACCTATGTCATTATTTCTGATAAGTAGCTCTTACTAGAGGTCTTGATAAACACATTCACATCCAGAGCTACTATATACCTGCTGAAATGATGTGATAAAGTTAAGTCAAGTCATATTCTTATTTATCTATTAAAAGTGATAACGGTCAGTTGTATTCATTGTTAATACCCAATTTTGGTTGTTTACATCTTTTACAAAAGCACTATTAAAGTTCCATCTATATTAGACATAATTCATTTTGTTTCAAATTGTTGGACAGACTGTGTAAGGCGACCCACCAGGAATGACGTTCTGCAACAGGATGCGAACATGCTCGTCTCTGTCGGACCGGGTCTGTTCATGGTCGAAGCCCAGGGCGTGGAGCAGCTCGTGTTGGATGACATTGTGGTAAACACAGCCCGGACGTTCCAGAGACACTATCTGGCCACGACCACGACGCCCGACAAATGAGTAACACCTGAAGGAGAGCCATAAATAAAACTCAGCTTTAGCAGCCCCCACATAGCTTCCCTTGACCTGACACACGCCATGTTTGATGGTGTAAGACCCTAGGTGTAAATATGGTCTATGAGTGCATTCATGCATGCGTGTGTGGTATGTGCATTGTGTTCTCCATACCCTGAGCGAGACTGGATGTCTACAAAGTCCTCCTGACGGTTCAGGGGGGTGAAGCGGATGCAGGTGGACTCAGCAAATGAACGCAGAGCTTGGATGATGACATTTTGCTCTCTTTGGGCTTGACAGCAGAAAAACATCAGTTTAGTGGGTTTTATTACTGTCAACTTTTCATTCACTGCCATCATATTACAAGGGGACTTTTAGCAGCAAAACGCTACCATTACTACTACAAGTACTACTGCTATTGCTACTACTGTTAACACTGCCACTACTTCTACTATACTGCTACTACTACCACTACAACTACTGCTACTACTAGGCTACTATTCACTGCTACCACTAGCCTAGTACTACTGCTACTAAAAATGTCTAAAGTGTGCATGTGATATTGGTGATTTATGAGCACTTTGTGAGTTATATTGTGTATATATATATATTCAAAAACAGATGTTTGGTTTGTTGAGACTTACAGTACTGGTTGGAGATGCGGTAGGGTACATAGACGTTGCCATCGGTGGCTTTAGGCCACAGGCAGCCTCGTGATGTGCAGGGATCAGCGTTCTGTAGACCTGTTGGCATTGCTATGTCTCCAAACATCACTAGAGGCTCATCTAAGTTCTTTCCTGCAAAATGACACGAAGATGATCGTTAATTGTGCTGCATTTCTGCTGTGTTAAGGGCCGGTCAATACAAGATCTCCTTCCACATGATGGTTCTGTTTGGAATGAAATTTCTCTGCTGTATACTTTCAGGTATGCACTGTAACACCAGCATTATGTATTATTTTTAATGTTTTAATGAATATTTAAGGTTAGAGATGAACATACCAACATTAGTGTTGGCCTTCTCTAACAGCGTGGAGACACTGAAATCATCATCCTCAATGGTGTTGCCTGTGGAATAGAAACAGTTTGTTCACGTATCAGGTACATGATGTGAGACTACATATTTACAGGACTGGACTCTCTGAAAAGTATCCATGTCTTACCAGAGTACTCATGACTCTTTTCAAAAGAAGCCTGTAATAACACACAGAGTAAAACAAGTTGGTTAAATACAGTTGAATGGATATGGAGCCACAGCGATCTTATCTGAATTAAAGATGTGAAAATGTGCTTCTATGTAAGTTCGGCACAGATTTCACTTTAATTTCAGCCTAATGTGGGAAGTGCAGGTCCTATAGAGATAGCATCCAGGGGAAAACTCGGTGCACGGTGGAAACTTTTTTCAATTTGAATGTACATCTTTCAAGGTAGAGAAAGCAAAATGCTTGTATTCCTGCATTGGATTTGAATGTAATGCAATCTAAAAACTACAAACATTAAAATGAAACACAAAATTTACCAAATTATCTTTGTTTAGAAACAGTTTTCCTTACAATTGCCTCACAATTAAAAGTCAGCAGTCAATATTAATATAATGCATCATTTTACTGTTGATCATTGTATCTTATTGAAGCGTCAGAATTGATCACATTGATTGCATTTCATTTTAAATTGTGTCATAGTATTTGTTATGTATTTATTTAATTAGTGTCTGTCTGTCCATATAAATGTACATGTGAAGTGTCTGCTGATGCTTACCGGTATAATGAAACTGTGGATGGAGCAGAAGAGGACACTGAGCACCGCAGCTTGGAGGATCATGGCTGGTTACAGGACAGCAGCAGCAGGCCAAGAATATGCCTTGGGAAACAGAAGTGTCCGAACTTATATAGGTGGGAAAGCCAACTAACTGTCACCCTGACATGGCATACCGCTTACCAAAGGCTTATTGACAAATTCCTCTCAATTGGAAGTGGCAGTTATTACTTAAAACAGACTGTGGTTTGTGTAAGATATGTGGGCTTTATGTTCTGCTGTTTGTCCCCAGACAGGAGCAGCTTCACATTTTAACAAGCAATGATATTTAAGCAAAGATTAAATTGATCAATTAACAGGCCAAAAACATTCTGTGTTTGTCTTGATTTAGAAATTACAAGGTATAAAGGGCAGAAAGGCCATTTTTTATTACATTTTTAGAAAAGGTTTTATATTCCAGATCTCAGTTAAGGTTGAAAACCAAAAAATCTTTCACAAAAAAAGGATGAAGTCATGTTTGTTATGGCTGCAACACAACACTAAATTGAAATATTCTATTCTTCTAAATTAAGATAATGAACTCTCCTAAAATATAACAGACCTCTTGAATACCCTATCTAGAGGGTTAACCTACAGGGTGCCTATTAGGTGCTGATGAATAACTGATGATATGCTACTGATGTCATATAATGTTTTACTGAAACTACTGTATATTCAACCCATTTTGAGCAAGTGGGTAGAAAATGATACTCAAGACATTTAGAATATTTTCATTAATAGGATGGTGCATAAAAACCATGGGTTTGAGTATTTCACTCAGTGAAAACATTATATTGCTTTAATGAATGATATAGAATCTATACAGACTGTGATGGAATAAGATGATTATTTTCAACCTTAAAGGGAACAAAAAGTGGAAAAAGTGGATGTTAAGAGGTTATAAAAAAACTGACATCAGAATCAGAATTGGTTTATTGCCAAGTGGGTTTACACATACAAGGAATTTGCTTTGGTATTTAGGTTGATAAAAACAATAAAGCAAGTACTGCATAAATATAAGATAGTAAATTGACAACAAGATATATATATATATATATATATGTGTGTGTGTGTGTGTGTGTGTGTATGTATATATATATATATAGTTAGTTATATAGTATAGTTTGCATGTTCTCCCCCCCATCCAAAGACATGCAGGTTAGGTTAATTGCAGACTTTAAATTGCCTGTAGGTGTGACTGTGAGTGTGAATGTTTGTCTGTCTCTATGTGTCAGTAATAAGTCATTTACTGATACTTTATTGATCAGTTATAAGCCATTGCTTGGTTTCCAGGTCGAGGGAAATGGTAAATGGTAAATGGACTTCACTTATATAAAACTTTTCAACCTTAATAGTTCCCAAAGCGCTTTACAGATTGGTGTCATTCACCCATTCACTCACACATTCACACACCAATGGTGACGGAGCTGCCATGCAAGGTGCTGGCCTCCATTAGGAGCAACTTAGGGTTCAGTGTCTTGCCTTGGATTAATGGACGACCCCCTCTACCTCCTGAGCCACAGCTGCCTTTAGCTGGTGTTTATCATGCTCCAACACTTGCTTTGTCTTTTTGAGTCACTCTCTGATCAGAGAAGACTCCTCCAAATGTTCAACCACTTACCTTCTGGAAAAAGGCTGCAGACCAAAATCAAATTATTAACATTCACAACTGCAGACTTGCTGGATTATTCTAAGAACTCTTTAATACTTATTAACATTTAGAATTGCAGATGACTTATTAACTTTTGTGACTGGTTCATTAGAAAGTAAGACAACTGACCCATGAATGAGTTTATTATATTATATTGGGTGATGAATAACTGATAACATGCTATTCTGACATCTCTCAGTGATTTATATCATGTTGCACTCAAACTAAATTCAACAAAACACTGAACAAATTCATAATAAACAAGATTTCATAATATCATTCAAATCTGATATGTGACAGATTGGGAGGTTGTATCATAATACTTATAGATTAGTCTATGAGTTATGGTCTATTATAAACAAGCTATTATCTTCATTATCAATTCAATCTGACAGACACCAACATAGTTACTTGACAATATAATCAAAGCACATGATTACAGAAAAATATAAAGCAGCAAGTCAGTGATGATTCAACATGTATCACACAAAGCAGCTGTAGGTCCAACAGCACAAATGGTGACATTAAAGTGAATTACATCTTCATTCTTGTTTATGTTGCATTAAGTTTGCACATTCACGCAACCCCTCTGTGTGGTTGAAACCAGAGGTGCAGAGTTGCAAAAGCCTCTTTTGTGTTTGTATGACTTCTCCAAATTGTGGGCACAGTTGCAATATGTTTGGTTTATACACAGTCTTGCAAAAACAGGAACACTCAGAAAAGGCAATTTGTGAAAAAACCGCTGTGTGAATGCTGTGTGTTGAAAGGCTGATGCTAAACTGGAAAGCTGGCTTTAAATGTTGAATCATACTGAAAATGTATGAATGATGTGGAATATTTGAATGTTTATTGAAAAGCTGACGCTAAACTGGACTGCTGACTTTAATTTGAAGACGCAGTTGAAGGACTATAAATGGGTTGAGAAGTGGGAAAGGGATGAAGGATGCAAAGTATGAATGGGACTTAAAAGCTGAATTAAAGTCATATTATAAGAATGATGTGGATCGTGTTGTGGTTTGAATAGAGTTTCTAGCTGAAAGTATGAATGACTAGATGTGAGTTGGAAAAGTGTAGAAAAGGAGTATGAAGAGTTAGAAAAGTGGGACATGGTCTAATTAGTATGAATGGGACTAAAACATCTCATATCAAATCTCATAATGTAAGAAAGATGTGGAACACTTTAAGGTTTGAATGGAGTTTGTAGTTTAAAGTATCAATAAGTACATAAACCTTGAAAATGCTTGAAAAAGTGTGAGGATGTCTGAGTCCTGTGTGTGTGTGTGTGTGTGTGTGTGTGTGTGTGTGTGTGTGTGTGTGTTTGAATGGTTTCTGTAGCTTAAAATATGCAGAAGTAAAAACGTACGGAAGAAGAATAAATTGCAAAGCATTGCTGAAAATGCAGAAATCTGAAATTAATTATTTATTTTGAAATTCCAGCCTTGTCTGTGGTCCCCTAGTAAACTCTGTTGTCATCTGTGGGTTTTATTTTGAAAATCCAGCCTTGTCCACAGCCCTCCAGTAAGTGCCTGTTACCATCTGGGGCTTTTATTTGAGAATCTAGCATTGTCTGTGGCCACCCAATAAGCTCCTGTTACTTGTTTTATACCTATGCCTGTTATCATCTGGGAGGTTTTATTTTGAAAATCTGGCTTCCACCAGAGTTCCCATTGTGAGCTCCTGTTACCTTGTTGGGATGTACGTGTGCGTGTCCACAAAGATAGAAAAAACGGTGCGTGTGTGTCTTTTTGTGTGCCTGCTGGAACACACATGTATGCATACATGTGTTTCTTATATACTGTATGGTTTAAAGGTCCATGATTTGAGCGCTACTCAATCAGCAGTGTGTCCTCAGCTGCAGTCATATGGAGGATATTCTTGGTTATAATTCAAACTAAAAGTCCAAATAGAAAATTCAAAAAGCAAATTGAAAATGTAAAATGATAATGAAAAAAGTTCAATTTAAAATGCAAAAGCTTAAATAGAAATTCTCAAACTGAAAGCTGTAAAGATTAAATTGAAAATGGCAATGGAAATAAGAAAAGTGAAACATCAAATATGAAATATGAAAACTTAAATTAAAAGCTTAAATAGAAAAAACTAAATTATTATTTCTTTTGCATTTGCCTTTGGCTTTTCAAGCTGTATGTAAATGAGGAGGCGTGGCCCAAAGGCTGGAGGGAGGCGCAGAGGCACCTTATGGACAGCAGGGGGAGCTGGCTGCTAAAGAGCGCACTGCAATGAAAACGGAGAAAGTACAGTAAGCAGGGTTGGAGGGAGTACTGTTATTTATAAAGCAGTTGCTTCATTTTGATGAAAGCGTTCTAAAATTTCTGTCTATGTGGCCTCACACACAAAGTCACCAGTGAAAGGAGCGTTAACAACTCCACCGCAATCTGATGGCGAGAAAGCAGAGAATATTGGAGAATATCCTCCACACAGTCAAAGGTTGCCATGGAAAAGAAGAGTGCCAACAGCGTTTATTTCTGCTATTTCTTTTTGTTACCATGGACGAAGAACTACTATTGCTGCCCTGTTGTGGATTTCACAGGACACCAACACAGGCGTTCCTTCTCAGTAAACACGTAGGCTGATTTAATATCTCACTACAGCGGTATTGATTTAATTGCAATAAACATGTCAAAAAGATGCAGAAATAACTACATCATGATGCCAAATTGTAAAAAATCTGAACTGATGCTTTGTCAGGTTCGTCCACAAGACAACAAGCAAACAACCTGTAAAATGCTGGTTTTCTCAGTGGAGTTCGGATCAATCAGGGTAACATTGGTAACACTGCTACTGCTCTATCACACACTATCAACCCTGAAAATAACGTCTTCTAAATCAGGCATAAATATGGCAGTGACATTATTGGTTATAGACATAGATATCTATATACTGTGTAACTTAAACTCACATTCATTTAAGATGTTTATTATTGATGACAGCAGCTGTGCAGCCATAGATTTTATTTAGACACCTACAGTATCTTCACTACAACTCAGTTGAATTAAATCTTTTCTATGCTGCAGATACCTGGCCACTGGTGACTCATTCAGGACCATCGCTAACAGTTTCCATGTTGGGGTCTCCATGATTGTCCCTGATGTTGCCACTGCTATTTGGGACTGCCTCGTGGAGGAGTTCATGGCTGTGCCCACCAAAGAGGCATGGAGGTCAATTGCATAGAGGTTTGAGGAGCGGGGGAATTTTCCTCTCTGCTGTGGAGCACTGGATGGCAAGCATGTCGTTCTCAAAGCCCCTGCTAACTCAGGATCTTCAACTACAAGGTTACATTCACCTTAGTTCTCCTGGCAGTTGTGGATGCCCAATATTGTTTCTGGGTGATTGATGTCGGTGGATATGGAAGAACAAGCGATGGTGGGATTCTGGCCAACTCAGCTTTTGGTCATGCGCTTCGATCTGGCACTCTCCAACTGCCTGCTGACCTGCCACTGCCAGGAGCTGACCACCGAGGACCCCAGCCAAATGTCTTTGTTGCTGATGAGGCCTTTCCACCTCGAAAAAACGTCATGAGGCCATTCCCCGGGCGCATTCTTCCAGGAGAGCTGGTTGGGATCCTTTCTTCACAGTGGAGGATGTACAGGCATGCCATTGAGGTCCATCCAGAAGGTGTGGAGAAGTGTGTGAAGGTGACCTGTGTTCTCCATACCTTCCTGCAGAGGACAACCCAGACAACTGCAGTGAGGGAGAGCATCCCGGTTGGTGAGTGGCTCCTTAGGGGGTCTTAGGGAGACCTTCACATCCTACTTCTCTGCAGAGGGAACTGTCCCATGGCAAGACACCGCGTAGTGCACAAGCACACCCAAAATGGCTCTTTTAAGAGCCACCCACACATTACTATTGAGCAAACTTCCTGCAATGTTATTATATTGTATGTCAGCACCAAAATTAATATACCAGTGTTTGTGCATGATAGGTCATCAATTAATATCCATATTATAGAGGGCATTGTGTTTGTTTTTATTTTTATCCATGATATGTTACTGTGAGGTAATACAGCTTTAATTTGGCATGTCTACACTGCATTACAACACAATAACATAAGAACAATAAACACAACAATAAAAGAAGACATCACTGTGATGTGCTGACTTTATCATGCAAGTCTGTTACATTCAACAGCAATATGCAATTATTAAATAATAACAAAATGACTAAAAGTTATAGTTAAGAAATTATTTTTTATATTGTGAAACTGTCAAGAGGTAAAGATGTTGGGCTACAGAACAACTCATAAGCCAATAAAAATACATGAGAAGCAAACAGTTCTTTACTGTTAAGATGAAAGAAATATGCAAAACTAGTTTTAAACTGACAGCAAAATAAATGGAAAATTGTGCCATCTGGTATTATTGTTTTGTTCTGTAAATGATTAGTCTGATGCAAGTGTCCTACTTCTGCTTTTTAAATGATTTTATGAATAGAGGCATTTATTTGACATTTCACATTTTCATTTAAAAAAGGATAATGCCATGTCTTTTCTATTTCTAGAACTGACTCTTCCTATGTTGTTGTTTCCTTTGTGTGTCAACTGTATTATTGAAATAAAGTGCTTTTATTTTTGGAAACATTTTTATAAACAACATGTGATGAACGGTCGTGGCAGGGATAGACTGAGAGAAGGACCAGGAGACCAGAACTCAGAGGAGGACCAGGAGAGAGAGAGAGAGAGAGAGAGAGAGAGAGAGAGCCTGCCGATAACCTACCGGTTCCAAATTGAGCACCACAGTGCTGGATTCATAAATAAGTTTATGAATCTGACATTTTACGAATTACTTCTGCTGGAGCGACAATCAAGTCAGGGAAGGAAGCAGACTTCTGAGGAAAAGCTCGTCCTCTGAGGGGGGAGGTGGAGCAGGCTTCTTCACAGAATTATAATTGGATGATCAGGGCTGAACAACCCGCATACTATTGGCATTTTACTTTTTTGGTATTTTATTTACTATCATCTTTATTATTTATTCTATTTTGGTTTTATCAACATTTTACTGCTGATTATTATTTTGTTAACATTTTACTATTTTACTATAATCTATTTTTTTTTATTGTTATTTTTATTGCTTGTATTATCATTTATTATGCCTTTTGGTTGTCGTCACTTATAAAGCACTTTGAACTGCATTTGCTTAGTTTGAAAGTTTCTATATACAATACAAATACATTATAGTTAGTGAACAAAAAGTAGTTAGCAAAGAAGGAACTCTGCGGTGGTGTGGTTTTGAGAAGGAAATGTCAGACAGGAGTGCTGACGAGAAGACGATAGAGTATAGCGAGGAGGAAATGGATCTGAGGCGAGCAGAGACAGACAGGGAAACGACAAGAAGAGGAGAAACTGTTGCTACATCACTAATGTAAAATATGCAGACTTTTTAAAATGCATCTTTGCAAATGTTTTATGGAGGACAAAATGCACTCAACAGGTTTATCAGACCTCGGGGATTGTTTGTTTACAAGAAAACTCCACAGCCAGGGCACATTTAAGGGAGATTACAGACTTCTGTCATTACTGTTTAAGTACAAAGAAATATTTACTTTTAGGAGCCGCATATTCCTACTGACACGCAGAAAAACTGCTGTCACATTCCCACAAAACATCAGAAATTATAGTCTTATCTGGGGAAAAACAGATGAACAAAAATGGCGCCTAATAGCCCTCAGTTGTTCTGCATAAAGCAACCCAACTGAAGGCGCTTTCAGACATGCCCCTCATTTCTTAAATGTGCTGCCAAATAGTTATTCTCATTTTGGACTAAACCCCCAAGTCACTTTTTGTAAAAGTCAAAATGGAATCTGACCACGTCAGATCTTATACCATTTCCATAACACAGCTTGAGACAGATATTACATTAAAGTAAAAACTACAGCAGCACAAGGTTAAAAACCCATGGAGAGACAGTACAAGCACATATATTTCTGCCT
This sequence comes from Macquaria ambigua, assembly GCA_008360985.2. NCBI lineage: Eukaryota > Metazoa > Chordata > Actinopteri > Centrarchiformes > Percichthyidae > Macquaria > Macquaria ambigua. The sequence goes on along the minus strand of VMKM01003654.1, from coordinate 16,831 downwards.
TCTAAAGAGCACTGTAATAAATGTTACAGGTTCTGAAAAAGGCTTAACCTGGAGAGTCACACTCACCATAAGCAAACAGTCCAGGCAGCTGGTAGACTTGTCTGCCAAACAGGTTCCTGCCCAGGGTGGGAGGGAGCGGCTCATGTCCTACCTAACAACACACACAATAATCATAGCAAAGTGAAGATAAGCAATATGCACTGTAACTGCTCTTTGTATGCACTTCCATTATGTGTCAGCAGCACAAAACTGACACGCTCCCACACTTACTGGTTTCTTTTTGACGCATTTAGTCAACTTGTTGCCATTTCTGCCACAATGTTTTGTTCACTTTTTCAGTTGAATTCATGTTAGTCTTCACAAGATACAAACTTTTCTCTGCGCTACATACTTTGTCTTTAAAACTACTTTGACTGTAAAGCTACAAGAAGTTGGCTAAATGATTAGCGTTGACTTTAGCTACTTAGCAACCGCTAGTGTTAGCTTACAAGTTGTTTTAGTGGGTCAAAGGGCACCGCAGCAGCAGCAACATGAATACTGTGCAGTCATTAATGTTACAGATGTGCTATTTAAGATACATGACGACAGTAGCTAACAGTATCGTCTGTTGTAAAACAAACTGTACAAACAAGCAGCATGTTAGCGCGAAGAAACGATATCTCGTCCATGACCTTTTACTGTTATACAGGTCAACAGAGCCACTGTGTGTGAATCTCTCAGGGGTAGAAACTAGAAATCACTTTGTCTCTTCGGAAAATTGGTGTAAAATGCAGCTACATAGAGCAGCTGTAACGTTAGGCAGCAGAACAGAGCTGCGAGGCTGACTGCTACCTAGCTGTTATCTCTAGCAAGTCAATGTATTGCAACCTAATGCACCCCTTAGCTTGTTACAAAACATGACATATGTATCAGGACGATTAAGTATCCTTGTACAGTCTGCATACAGAAAATCACAGAAGCAGCACTACATATTAATACTGTATGAACTTTGAGAATTGGTTCACACACCTCGCTTCCGCCCACTACAGAGTATTTTGGAAACAGAAGGTCATAGGGACAACAGACGGACCAATCATGTAGTTGATATTGTTAGCGAAACGTTTACTGCTATGTGTATTAGATGTATGCTGAATTAAAGAGTCCATGATTATGATTCATGAAAGTGCTTTAGTCGTGTTCTACAGTGGACATTCATTTACTGATATGCGAGACAACATTAAACTGCGCTATTTTCAATGGAGTTTGGCTGTTTCTTCTCTAGGCTCCCGAGTTAAGTTATCCTGTAATTACAAAGGCCAGAAAACAGTGATTAAGCAGCTCCTGGACCAGTAACATCTTCCCAGCGTCTGCACGAACACGTGTCCTCTTACCTGGATCAGGACTTTAATGTACATCAGAGGGTGGGAGAGGACGGTGAGCCCTGATCCCAGCAATACTTGGCCACACGTGTCCGCCATTTTTGGAGAGACAAGGGAGACAGGAAGTTCTTCTCTTTCGTCTTGCCTCAGAGGAGCCGATAGCGCCCATATTTTATCTTATTATAACGGTACCGCCATCTAGCGTTTTCAGACGGCATGGACAGATTTCAAAATAGAAAAGCTCAACAATAACACAACATAAAACTGCAGGGATACTTCTAAATAACAATGCCAACTGAAAATTATAAAATCAATGATTACAAATAAATGCAGATGAATGGGTGAATTAAAAATCATTTTTATAATTTTATAATTTTTGCATGCAGTAAAAAAAGGAAACAATATAAGACAAAAACAATACATCATTTCATAGTTATATAATTTTGTTAGGAATTAGGGATTTTTGGGACACCTATGGTTACACAATTATGGAGCCAGGACAATGACTTTAAATACTGGCATCAAAAATAAAATCTGACATTGAAAACAAAACCTGAACTGAAGTCCTGAAAGGTGACATTTGTTTTATCTTGTGCAAACAAGTTATTATCTTGTGCGCACAAGATAAAAAAAATATCAAATTTCAGGACTTTTGGGGCTCCATAGACAAAGGAAACACTGACTCTGAAAAGAGTTTCACTGGAAAATGAAAATAAAAATTATTTTATTTTGATATTTTTAACTAACGTTAGGCTCAATGTGACAGAAACGGCAGAAACAGATAGATAGATAGATAGATAGATAGATAGATATGCTCTATATGAAAAGTGCCCTGAGATAACTTCTGTTATGATTTGGCGCTTTATAAATAAAACTGAAATGACTTGAATTTAATTGAATATTAATTGAATAATTGAGTATAAAGTTCTTACTGTAGCGTGCCTTTTTACAGATCAGAGATCTGTATCTGCGGCCGGATGGGGGTAGAGTGAAGCACGAGTTCAGGGGTGGTGCGTGTGATGGCAGTATCTATGAGTGCTAGGAGGTTGGGAGTAGGCAGACCAATGATTTTAGAGGCAGTGTGGTGCTGTTCTATGGTGCTGCTGTACAGGAGGAGCAGGAGGTGGGGTGTGACTGAGAGTGCCCTGAGTTTCCGGATGGTAGACAGCGTCTGTTGGCAGTGTTTATGGATGTCAGTAGTGTGATGATCAAAGCTGAGTTTCCAAGGTACTTGAAGTTCTCCACCATCTTAACTGGCTCACTGTTGATGGAGATATGGCAGTGGGGGTACTGGGTTTATTGTGGGTTTCAATGAGGAGTTCCTTAGTCTTGGTGACTTTCAGGAGTAGGTGATTCTCTGGGCACCACAGAATGAAGTGGGAGATGGAGTGCTGATAGGCCATGACTGACTTATTGTCATTGAGAAGTAGAGGGGAGGGTATACAGGAAGGGGCTCAGAACACAGCCTTGGGGGGCTCCAGTGTTGGTGATGATGGTGGGTGATGTAGTGAAAAGAATGACATGAACAAAACATCTGGAGATCCTCAATGAAAAACACACCAGATAGCAAATGCCTATGTTTTATTTTTCAGTGAAACTTGTTTCAGTGTCAATACAACTTTTTCAGTTCAGGTTTTGTGTTCAGTGCCAATTTTGATTTTCAATGCCAAAATTTAAAGTCACTGTCCTGGCTCCATAATGGACCACATTTTCTGTTACAAAATAAAGAGTCTGAGGAAATGTATTTATTTATTTATTTAATTTATTTGTGAGGCTTGGGACCATAGATGTGTAAAAGACTCCTTCAGTAAGTGAGTTCATTTAGGAGATATGTGTTTTCTTTCTGAGATGCCATTATATAGACTGGCAATTAACTTTTAACTTATAAGTTACAGACTTGTTTTAATGTTATAATGTCATTGTTACACTTGACATCATTCTAAAAAAAGCAAACACACACTTGTCATGAATAAATAAATGATTGAATGCATATGCTTAGTTACCTCTTGAGAAAACACACAAGGATGTGATAAGAGAATGAAAAGAGAGTGCTGTGTTTCAGTCACTTTATTGTAGGATCATTTTCTGTTGTGCTGATGAGTTCAGGTCTGCAGCTTCTGTTGCTCAGTGAGCACGAGGAGACAATCTTCCCTCTGATGTGTCTGTCAGCACATCTGAACAGGCTTCCTCTGTAACAGAGAACAGCACAGAGGTGGATCAGGTCAAAGCTGGGTGTTAAATACAAACTGTAGGCAGGCAGTGTGAGTATGCATGTGTGTGTATGTATTTATAATGTGCTCATGTGGACACTCACAGCACTTGTAGAGCGTGGTGAGCCTTGCGATGTCATTGCGGCTCATCTCCTTAGCGTTGCCAAAGGACACGTTGGAGTTAGGGATGGGGACCATGGTGGGCTGGTTGTTCTTGGAGAAGGCATACCTGCAACAGGACACAGAGCAGTCAGACTGAACCGCAGCACATCCTGCACACACAACACACACACGTATGATGCCACACAGCAGGGCCGAAGTGAAGCCAGGTGTTCTCACCTGTGGTACTGCATGACAGAGTTGTAATCGTAGGAAGTGCCCTGGTTGAGGGTGGCAATCTTCCTGAAGTTGTGCTCCATTCCTAAAAAAACAACACGTTTTAAATATCGCTCTGACTCTGGACAGAAAGGAGTCCAGCTGCTGGAGGAACTGCAGTCACACAATGAGCTGCTGCTTCATGTAGGATCAGTGTTTTTCCAAAAGTGTGATAGCAGTGTGCTGCTCAGCCGCTTTTTGTCCACTAGGAGGCATCAGGGAGCCTCCATACTACTAACAATAATACTAACAATAACACTGCTAAACTACTGATGTTTAGCAGGTAGATCTAACATTTGCAGACAAGTCCAGCTGAGGATGATGGGAATGTCATTAGTTTTTAGATATTTGGCCATAAACCCAAGTATTGGACAAATGAATTTTGACCTGTTGATGGCGCTAGATGAAAAGTCATTAGGATTCCTCCCCTAACGATTCATGTGCAGTGCCAGCGTTCAGTACTAAACCCTAAGCTTACCCCTGTGCAGATATTGTAGAAATTAATTCTTTAAAATTTACTTTTAAATTTAAACGAAAATCTGTGACTAAACCTAATGTGGGTTTTTTCGGAATTGTGCGATTTCATTTGTATGGCTATAGGGTGTATTATCAGTATATTTGAGTTTAACCATGAAATAAATAATAAGGCCTTTTAAGGGAAACCATTCTGAATAAGAAGCAGCTCCATTACCAGACTGAACATTTTGCAGCAGGACTTTGATGTGGTTGTCCCTGTCAGAGCGGGTCTGTTCATGGTTGAATCCCAGAGCGTGGAGCAGCTCATGCTGGACGGTGCCATGGTAAAGGCATCCACTACGGGCCAGAGACACCACCTGCTTCCCACCACGACGGCCAACGTAGGAGTAGCAGCTGGACAGGATCAGAGGTGAGTTGAAGAACACTGAAGTCTGACAAAAGCTTTCAACACAAACTGTTCATGAGTATCAGTTTCTTACCCATTCTGAGACTCGATGCTCAGCCAGTCGCGGTCGCTGCTTGTGGTGGGCCTGAAGCGGATGCAGGAGAAGGAAGAGAAGGACTCCAGTCCACGGGTGATGATGGCCTTCTCACGGGAGGCTGGCAGGACGACACCACACAGCATTGAGCTTTTTACCATCCAGAGTACCAGTCAACAAATGATCAGCTATCTAAGGTTTGTTAACCACACACACACACACCACACACTCTCTCTCTCTCTCTCTCTCTCTCCCCAGGCCTCTGTCTGACACTCACAGAAGTGATTGGTGATGTAATAAGGAACGTAGACCTTCCCATCAGTCGACTTGCCCCACATGCAGCCTTGGCTGGTGCAGGGATCAGCGTTTTTCTCGGCCTCGCTGTCGATGGCGATGTCTCCTCCAGTCAGGATGGGATCATCAGCAGAATGGACTGAAACACATCATACAGCTACTTCAAAACATGTTAAAGTGCTACTAAAAGAAGAAAATGAGTTGAAACCTCAGCGGTGGTCATGAGGAACATGGTGACTGCAGCAGCTCGCACTCACTCAGATTACTGTTGGCTCTCTCCAGAAGTTCAGAGACAGAAAGCTCCCCTGAGTCCACCTCTGCAATGTGTCATCATAAACAACACAATTTAACTTTGTCTAAAAATACACCAGTCACAACCAACACTGTGCATGTCAATACAATAGGTCTGATCATTAGAATAGATTACATACCTGCCTGCAGGTTCAGCGTGAAGTTCGGGGAGAAAAACCAACATATTAGAAACAGATAGAACAACATGACGTGAAATTACAGCTAAAAGAGTCTTAAAGTGGCATGTTCACATTAAAACTATTTACCGAGTTACAAAGAGAACAGGTTAAGAGATACACTTTCAGCATCATAGAACCTAAAGCTTTGCAGATAAAGTCGACTGTATCACCCAAATGCTCAAATCATCGTCTGTGAGAAATGATCCAAATAGTACTAAAGAATAGTGAAAAATGGTTAATAAAAAACTCAACTGAGGTGTGAATAAATGCTCAAATAAATCTCCTAACAGAATCTTTGAGAATGTGGAGAAGATGACAGCCTTCATGTGCGAGAAGTCATGTTTGTGACTGTGACAGTCCAGGTTAAACATGCATTTTATAACATCTAGTGTTGTCATGCAACACATGATCAGATATCCACTGTGCTATCATTGTCCACTGTTCCTGTAACACTATGATCCTACCTCATTGTCGGCCCAACAACAGGCAGACAGCAGCAGCAGAGCCAGAGCTGAGAACCTGAAAACAGACGTGCGAGCCATCCCAGCAGACCTGCAGGACACAGACAGGAATCAGATACAGACAGCTACATGTCCACACACTCAAAGAAAGGGAACACTTCTCCATTGCATTCTGCTGCAGACATTTGACTTACCTTGGATCCTCTGTGTGGACTTGTGCAGCTGATGTTTCACTCCAGGTTTTTATATATGTTCAACTGCATAGGTAAGCCCAAATATGGATTATCTGTGTACTAAGAAACCCAAAGAATCAGCTAAACTCACAGGCTTATCAGTCACATATGGTTCAGGCAGAAACACCTCCATACCACTCTAGGTGGGAAAAAGGACATGTGTTGCATTTATAATCATACTGTACAAAACACATGGAAATAAAGGGAAAAGTAATTGTTATGTTTGACTTGTTCTTATCATTCTCTCTATTTTCATGGGCTGCTAGTGTAAAAGTTAAAGTGTAAAAGTGTAAAAGTGTTAAAGTGTGATGGGTTAGTTAATTGTTCAGTTGACCTCTGCTGTTTTTATAAATTATAAATGAAAATGTATCAGTGTACTTTGATTTCCAAGGTGAACCCAGAGTATGACACCTCTGCAGTGTAACGTCATTGTGTCCACCTCATATACAAAAAGAGGATGGACAAAATAAAAGGAGCACTTTACAATTTAAGGCAGTATGAAACGACTTCATATTGCCATTGAATCAACTCCTCATTGAATTGAAAAGGGACTTGTCCCACAGGTGTGTGTGTGTGTGTGTGTGAGTGAGAGTACATACTGTACGTGCTGAGTCTGGCATTAAGAGCAAGGCCAGAAGAAAGGCTTATCTACTACTGTAAGTGCTGCGTTTTTCACCTGTGTGTGTTTATCCTGCAGCTTCACTGGGCCTGAAGGCCAACAACGTGAGAATGACAGAAAATGTGAACACTGCTGATCACCTGCACAGGTTTACACTGAGTTCTGCTTCTAGAGGAATGTTCACCTTGTTTTAAGATCAATCTATTGTTATAGTAATGCTGCTACAACACTTAGTCACTCACAGGTCAAAATAAGCATGGCTAGTAGCAAACAGAAACAGGCGGACTTGAGGTTAAGATATGTGAATATATATTTTTATTCATTATTATTCTATCAAGCTTGCAAGCAGTTATTCATGTAAGTGCAAATTTGTGATGATGTCATTGGACATCTTTCATTTCTCATTAGGACAGCACAAAAGCTCACTGATTCAAATTAAGCACAAGATGCATTTCTGGTTTTGCTTGTAGATAAAAGGTTGCATCAATCTGCCTCATCTCCTCTTGACTTCCTGTTGGAAAAGAAGGGGATATGGTAATAATATTGAATGAATATGCATACATCTGCACACACACACACACACACACACACACACACACACACACAGGCGTGCACATACATTAAGACATCTGAAACATAGATGCACATAAATGTACATTTGCACTTCTTATGTTTCCTGTCTGCATCTGTCACTATCTTATAAACAAACTAAAAAATACTACTGCTACTACAAAAGTAAAGAGATGGAAACGTCCGTCTGAAGACAGAATGTACAGCTAGGTTCAACTCAATATTATACTTACTCAACATTAGTTAGAAAATAAACATCCACTTACCTTTATGTCTAGAGGACATGGTTTCTTTGCACAGGTTCCAGGTTGGGTCTGGAAGCAGTTGAATCTGAAATGAATTCAAAAAGACAGCAAAGTCTGTAAAAGCTGCTTGAGTTCTTCATGGCACTGCTACAATGTTCATGAGCATACATAGGTTTTGATCATTCTAGGACTGTGCATTTTGTCAGTAGGAAGATAATATTAGAATGCTCCTCCTTGTGACGTGCTCAGGTGAACGTATTGTCTCATTTCCGGTTACCGGTGTTTCTGTGTTAGTGGTTGCAAATTTCGCTGCTCCAGCTAAACCCAGCTAATTTTGATATTTTCTTTACTATAGCGGCTATTACCCGCTATACATTTAAGGATACATTAGTTCTGTTTAAGCACTCATATCTCTCTCCTGTTAGCGACTTTTCGCTAATTCCACAGTTGTTTACACGCTAATTAGTTGCTTGCTACTCTAGCTAAGTTAGCGATGGCTTCTCCCTCTCCTTCTCCTTCTCCTTCTCTCTCTTGCCCGGTGTGTCACATGTTTAGTTACTCCTCTGCCTCCTTTAGCGATAATGGTACGTGTAACAAATGTAGTTTATTCACTGCGTTGGAGGCGAGGCTCAGTGAGTTAGAGTCGCGGCTCCGCACCATGGAGAGTCAGTCAGCCGTAGCTAGCCAGCCCCTAGCCGGTGCGAGCCGACCAAAGGTAGCTTCTGCTAGCCGTCTCCCGGCAACTCCCGAGCAGCCGGGAAGCCAGGGAGGCTGGGTGACTGTCCGAAAGAAGCATAGCCCTAAACCAAAGCCCACGGTTCACCACCGACCCGTTCACGTTTCTAACAGGTTCTCTCCACTCAGCGACACACCCGCTGAGAAACCAACTTTGATTATTGGCAGCTCCATTTTGCGAAACGTGAAATTAGCGACACCAGCGACCACAGTCAAATGCATCCCAGGGGCCAGAGCGGGCGACGTTGAATCCTATTTAAAACTGCTGGCTAAGGATAAGCGTAAATATGCTAAGATTGTTATTCACGTCGGCGGTAATGACACCCGATTACGCCAATCGGAGGTCACGAAAATTAATGTTGAGTCGGTGTGTACATATGCAAAGACAATGTCGGACTCCGTAGTTTTCTCTGGGCCCCTACCTAATCTTACTAGCGATGACATGTATAGCCGCATGTCATCATTCAACCGCTGGTTGTCCAGGTGGTGTCCAGGTAATGATGTGGGCTTTGTAGATAATTGGCGGACTTTCTGGAGAAGACCTGGTCTGATTAGGAGAGATGGCATTCATCCCACTTTGGATGGAACCGCTCTCATATCTAGAAATCTGGCCGAATTTATTAGTGGCCCAAAGCCATGACAGCTCAGAGTTCAGACCACAGACTTAATACAGTCTGTGGTCCAGACCAGGAGGCAGAGCTGCAGTCCTACACGCTTCTCTGCGCTTCCATTAGAGCAGTTACCCACCCTAAACTCCACAGAGAGGTTGTCTGCCCCCCGACCACTTAAATTATTTAAATCAAAAGTAAACAGAAGAGTTACACATAAAAACCTAATAAAAAGTAAAACCACCACTGCAACAGTACAACAAAATAGGAGAATTAAATGTGGACTCTTGAACATCAGATCTCTCTCATCTAAAGCTGTTCTAGTGAACGATCTAATATCAGATCATAATATTGATTTATTCTGTCTTACTGAAACCTGGCTGTGTCAGGATGAATATGTTAGCCTAAATGAATCCACTCCCCCCAGTCACATTAATACTCACATTCCTCGAGGCTCAGGCCGAGGAGGTGGAGTTGCAGCCATCTTCGACTCAAGCCTATTAATCAAACCCAAACCTAAACTAAATTATAACTCGTTCGAAAGCCTTGTTCTTAGTCTTTCACACCCAACCTGGAAAACACTACAGCCAATTCTATTTGTTATAGTGTACCGAGCTCCTGGACCGTATTCTGAATTTTTATCTGAATTCTCAGAGTTCTTATCAGGTTTAGTCCTTAAAACAGATAAAATAATTATTGTAGGTGATTTTAATATTCATGTGGATGTAGGAAATGATAGCCTTAGTGCTGCGTTTATCTCATTATTAGACTCAATTGGCTTCTGTCAGAGTGTACATAAACCCACTCACTGTTTTAACCACACCCTCGACCTTGTTCTTGTCTATGGCATAGAAATTGAACATCTAATAGTCTTTCCACAGAATTCTCTTTTATCAGACCATTATTTAATAACTTTTGAATTCCTATTACTGGACTACACGCCATTAGGCAAACATTCCTACACTAGATGTCTATCTGATGGTGCTGTAGCTAAATTTAAGGAAGTGATTCCATCGGCATTTAATTCAGTTCCATGTCTCAATGTAACAGATGACTCCTATGCTAACTTTAGTCCCTCCCAAATTGATCATCTTGTTGATAGTGCTGCAGGCTCACTACGAATAACACTCGACTCTATCGCCCCTCTAAAAAAGAAGATAATAAAACAGAGGAGGTTAGCTCCATGGTATAACCCGCAAACCCGCAAACTAAAACAAACATCGCGAAAACTTGAAAGGAAATGGCGTTCCACCAATCTGGAAGAATCACGTTTAGCCTGGCAAGATAGTCTTAAAATTTATAGGAAGGCCCTCCGTAATGCCAGAGCAGCCTACTACTCATCATTAATAGAGGAAAATAAGAACAACCCCAGGTTTCTGTTCAGCACTGTAGCCAGGCTGACAGAGAGTCACAGCTCTGTTGAGCCATGTATTCCTATAGACCTCAGTAGTAACGACTTCATGAGCTTCTTTAATGATAAAATTCTAACTATTAGAGACAAAATTCAGCACCTCTTGCTCTCAGTTGGTACTGACTTATCTTCAAACACAGGAACCTTAGAAACAACTGTAAAACCTGATGTACATTTAGACTGCTTTTCTCCCATCAACCTTTATCAGCTAACTTCCATGATTTCCTCATCTAAGCCATCAACGTGTCTCTTAGACCCCGTCCCAACTAGGCTGCTTAAAGAAGTTTTACCCTTAGTTAGCATTTCTTTACTAGATATGATCAATCTGTCCTTATTAAAAGGCTATGTGCCACAGTCCTTTAAAGTAGCTGTAATTAAACCTCTTCTTAAAAAGCCCACTCTTGATCCAGCGGTTTTGTCTAATTATAGACCTATATCTAACCCTCCTTTTCTCTCTAAGATCCTTGAGAAAGCAGTTGGCAATCAGTTGTGTGACTTTCTACACAACAACAAGCTGTTTGAGGATTTTCAGTCAGGATTTAGAGTGCATCATAGCACAGAGACAGCACTAGTGAAAGTTACAAATGACCTTCTAATTGCATCTGACAAAGGACTTGTCTCTGTACTTGTCTTGTTAGATCTTAGTGCCGCATTTGATACCATTGACCATCACATTCTATTACAGAGACTAGAACATTTAATTGGCATTAAAGGCACCGCACTAAGCTGGTTTAAATCCTATTTATCAGATCGATATCAGTTTGTACATGTTAATGATGAATCCTCTATGCATGCCAAAGTTAGTCACGGAGTTCCACAAGGTTCTGTGCTTGGACCAATTCTGTTCACCTTGTATATGCTTCCTTTGGGCAATATTATTAGGTAGCACTCCATAAATTTTCATTGTTATGCAGATGATACCCAATTATATTTATCGATCAAGCCAGATGAAACTAATCAATTAGCTAAACTTCAAGCATGCCTGAAGGACATAAAAACCTGGATGACCTGCAATTTTCTGATGTTAAACTCAGACAAAACCGAAGTTATTGTACTTGGCCCCGAACACCTTCGAAACACATTATCTAAAGATATAGTTTCTCTAGATGGCATTGCCCTGGCCTCCAGCGACACCGTAAGGAATCTTGGAGTTATCTTTGATCAGGATATGTCCTTTAACTCCCACATAAAACAAACCTCAAGAACTGCCTTTTTTCATTTACGTAACATTGCAAAAATCAGGCACATCCTGTCTCAAACAGATGCAGAAAAACTAGTCCATGCATTTGTTACGTCTAGGCTGGACTATTGCAACTCTCTACTATCAGGCTGCCCCAATAAGTCCCTTAAGACTCTCCAGCTGATCCAGAATGCTGCGGCACGTTTACTGACAAGAACCAGGAAAAGAGATCATATCTCTCCAATATTAGCTTCTCTACACTGGCTCCCTGTAAAATCCAGAATAGAATTTAAAATCCTTCTCCTCACCTTCAAAGCCCTAAATGGTCAGGCACCATCATATCTTAAAGAGCTCATAGTACCCTATTACCCCACTAGAGCACTGCGCTCCCAGAATGCAGGGTTCCTTGTGGTTCCTAGAGTCTCTAAAAGTAGAATGGGAGCCAGAGCCTTCAGCTATCAAGCTCCTCTCCTGTGGAACCAGATCCCAGTTTGTGTACGGGAGGCAGACAACCTCCTCACATTTAAGAGTAGGCTTAAGACTTTCCTCTTTGATAAAGCTTATAGTAGGGCTGACTCAGGTGAGCCCTGAGCCACCCCTTAGTTATGCTGCTATAGGCCTAGACTGCCGGGAGACTTCCCATGATGCACTGAGCTCTCTCTCTCCTCCTCTTCCTCTTCCTCTCCATCTGTACGCCCTCATATCCCATCAATGCTTGTTACTAATTCAACTTCTTCCCGTAGTTGTGTGCTTTCTCTCCCCTTTTTCTCTCCTTCTGTTGCTTTCTGCAGGTGTTTCTGCCTCCGGAGCTGTAGGGTCTGGATCTATGGTTGCGGCCGCCTGCTGCCCCTGTGCTCCTCCTCTGCACCAGCTGCTGCAGCTGCTGTTGCTATTATTATTAGTACTGCTGCTGTAATATTGCTCTTAGTATTGTTTCTGTTGGTGTTGACAGCCATGCCATTGCAGCGGCCATTGCGTTACATCTCTGTGTGAAACTGTATTGTGCTGCTGTATGTTCTCTTTCTTCCTGCTCTCTCTCTCCCCCTTCAACCCAACCGGTCGAGGCAGATGACCGCCCACCTAGAGCCTGGTTCTGCTCGAGGTTTCTACCTGTTAAAGGGAGTTTTTCCTTGCCACTGTCACATAGTGCTTGCTCATGGTGGGAAATGTTGGGTCTCTGTAAATATAAAGAGTCGGTCTAGACTTGCTCTACTAGAAAAAGTGCCCTGAGATAACTTTGTTATGATATGGCGCTATATAAATAAAACTGAATTGAATTGAATTGAATTTGTCTCCTACACACCAAACCTGCAGAGCTGAACAGCTACATTGATTTATTAATTGATCAATCAATGAATTATAATATATTAAGGGGTTTTAATAGATTATCTGGGTTTTACTCTTTAAGTTGACCAAATTACATGAACGCCATCTTATCTGATGGGATGGCTTTCGTTTTTTTTAAAAGGTTTTTCCTTCTTAAAACCCCCCCATACCTAAAAATATTCTCTGTTCATTTATCCATTAATTATCCCCTTAATAACCAATTAAGATACCTTATTTATATCATTATTAATGGGCAAATTTGTGGGATTTTAAGGTACGAAGTTAAGGAATTCAGGTTGATAGAGGTTGGAATAAAACTGTTTAATATCTTTTTGCATTAAAACTAAAACAGACCCAGAACCAAAGGTTACACGGCTGTCCACACACTTTTGGCCAGCTATCAAATCCAATGACCTGCATTAAATGTAAATTCTGTCTGTCTGTCTGTGCAGAGAGGGTTCAGTGATGATGCAGATCGATGTGGACTCGGTCAGCGGAGGTCTCTCCCTGAATGAAAACTTCTTGGTGGATTTTGGTAAAGAACCTGACGGTCCGGTTCTCGCCCACGAGCTCAGGTATCCTGGAGGAGATTGCACGTCTGACATCTGGGTGTAAACCATCGACGACACGCTCTGGAGGATTTGTATTAAAATGAATCCAGAACATGAATGTGTTGAAATAAAGAAAAAGTTCTACAGTTTCTCTCTTCAGTGAGTCGCTGCAGAACGCTGCCTCGTTCCTCCCCTTCACTGTTTCGCAGGTCAATACATCCATCGATCAGTGGGTCACATTACCGATCACTTCCAGGTCACATTTAGACTCTGAGCTCCTCAGAGTCCTTCCTTTCATTTTCCAGGTAAAACACCTGCAGACTAAAGAGACCAAAGACCAAACAGACACATTTAAATAAAAGAAGTTACAACAGAATCAAGACTTTAACTTTAAAATCAGACAAACACAGAAACGGCTTGAATTAAAAGCAGACCGGCAGCTTGGTTCACACCTGTGGACCAGAGTCTGGACTCTGACCATGAGAGGTCTGGATGCTTCACAGCAGAGCAGACATTTATAAACCAACAGTAGGGTTTTAAAGTCAGTGGAAGAACTTGTGAGGACTCCTGGTCCTGGTCCTGGTCTGTAGAGTTCTAAATCAGCTGCATCACTGGGATCATTTGAAGATATTTAAACATTTGAATTCTTTGTGAAAGAAACAAGAAATAAATAAACTGAAAGACGACAAATCTTTAACTTAAACCATCAAACATCAGAACATTCAGAGCCTCATTATTAATATTATTGATCATTTAGCTTCAGATTATTAATCAAGATTATTTATCATTTAGCAATATTAATAATCAATATTATTGATCATTTAGTGTCATATTAATCATTTAGTGTCATATTATTAATCAATATTATTGATCATTTAGCTTGGTATTATTAATGTTGGGTTTCTTCTGTGTGAACTTCTAAATAAATAAACTAATATTCATTCATGTATTTTACTGTGAGTGTGTTTTGCCTTCAGGTAACAAACCGACCAATCAGGTCTCAGCCTGAGCCTCAGGTACAGGTCTCAGGTTTGTGTCTCCTGTAGTGCCTCCTGCTGGTCACACAGTGAACACAGCAGAGTCTCAGAACAGAGATCCATACGACCAGTTAACAGATATTTATTTATCTGTTTATTGAAATACATTCATTTAAAAAATACAAAATCAGACATGAAGTCAGCAAACATCGAAATATTCATCCAACAACTGATGTGTGTTTTTATGATTATTTTCTTTCTTTTTTATTTATTTTCAACTCCATGAAAATAACAAGGTGCATTTAATGTCCTTCAAATTTGAAATAAATAAATGAAACAACTGATGAAGACCATGAGATGCAAGTGAAAGCCAGTAAAGTGGAGTTAAGTTAATTTTATTTTTGTCAAAATATTCACAGTTTTTAGTGTTTTCTGTTTTAGCAGAATTATCCTCAGTTACAGTGAGACACAATATTCATTGATCCTCCAAAAGTACTAAAGTACCTCGAAATGAAGAAAAGACCAGATCAGACTATTGATCCTCAGAGGGTAAACACACACACACACACACACATATATATATATATATATACACACACACACGTACTGTGTAATATACACACACTACACATGATATAATGTAATATAATAATTTATTACCTGGTGATTTAAGGTAACACAAGTACAAACTGGACCTAGTAGTAAATCCGGCTCCTCTCCAGTCCAGCAGGTGGCGGTGCTGTACCTGAAACCGACAGGAAACAGCAGAAGAAGAAGGAGAAGGAAAAGGCGCCCCCTGCTGGGCGTTAGCTGTTGTTGACATGAAGATCAGAGAGCATCAATGGAGGAGACTAACTGGAAATAAAACATCATTTCAAACCCACTAAACTGTAACCAGGTAAGAGCGACTCACCTGGAAACACACAGACACGTCACTGAACCTGAAGAACTAACCTGTGACTGTGACGGAGCTAACGTTAGCTTAGCATACAGCTTTAAAACCAGATGAGCGGAGTTAGCAACAGTTGGCCTGATATCTGCCGGCTAATGCTAACACGGACCGGACCGAAACACGAGCTAACACTGCGCAGTGAACGGAGTTTCGCTTAGCTTGTAGCTAGTTAGCTTCCGAGTATTCACTTTGATCTCTAAGCTAACCAGTTGCGGGACGATGCTAATGTTTAGTTAACTGGTTAACGGTAATAGCTTCATACGTACCTCTACAGTAAGCTAACAGCCTGTTTATAACTGAGCTGTAAACTGTGAGCTAACGCTAAAGCTAATGATTCAGTCGCTTCTTGTTAACTGTGGGTTAGCTTCAAATACAAAGCTAACGAAGGCTCACGAGCTTTTGGAAGGTTTATTTTCTATCTGCCACCTCCACTCTGAGTTAGCTTAGTGCTAATCTAGGCTAACATCAGCTGACTCTCCGGCTAGCAAGATGATTTACCAAACTGAAAGAGTGTTTGTATAAATGTGTTTTTACTGGAGTTTAATAGAAGTTTAATAGTTTCAGAGACGATCTGTTCCAGCAGCTAATGTTCTCCTGCTCACTGAGAGCAAAGTTCACAGTTTATCTGAAGCTGAGATGAAGTTTGGACACATCAGGTCCTCCACAGTGACTGGAAGAGTCTCCTCAGTGTCTCTGTGCTCATCAACAGGCAGCTGGTCTGCAGCTTGTCCACCAGAGAGACCATAAAACGCCCTCATCAGCACATTTCAGTCACTGCTGTAAAAACACCATCACAAATAAAGATGATCAGATCTTCTTAACTCTCAAATACAGACCTACCAACAGGTACGCATTTTGACATCAAAGTACACTGGCACGATTTATCTCTCTAAAGTACGCAAAAAGCTGGTGACGCCTTGTGCGTTTGACCAATTGTGCAGTACTCAAGTCAAGTAAAAGAAGAAAAAGAGTTCGACCAATAATAGCGCCGGATTCGTTCCCGTCGCCTTGATTTGATTAACAAATGCGTAATGTAATTTCAAGAGACTAACTAGGATCCGCAAATCGACAGCAACACAATTGATTTGATCCCTCTGGTTCCCCTTCTCACTCCAGTTCCTCTTTGAACTCCTTTGCTAAGGTAGACGGACTGGGGGGGGGCGATACGTTGTGAATTGAGTTAAGCTAACGTTACGTACGTATTTGAAAGCTAGCTTGCTTGGTCACCATTCATTAAGTTGGCAAAGTAAGTTATATTGTCGCAGATGGTTAAACGTGACTTTTCATAGTATTCGTAATG
>VMKM01003653.1:0-31790 GCA_008360985.2 Macquaria ambigua | reverse complement strand
TATATGTATGTGTATATATGTATATGTATATGTAAAAGTCAGGGATTGTGTTGATGATGGATAATTCAGTATTATTGTGGTGATTTATTGATTAGTGCTGATATAGTGCTAAGCCTTCATTCTCACCATTTTAGCCAATAGAAACCAACATTAGGCCAGTTAATATTGAGTTTAGCCAACTTTATTTATCTTATATATTTAACCTTTTATTTAAGCAGCTGAGTAAAAGACTCAAGAGTGTCCTGGCCAAGACAGACAGCAGCACAAATAACAAAGAACAAATTACAGAATTATAAGATATCAAAATCATTCTTCAACATTCAGATAATCTACAGCCGGATGTACCTGCATCCAAGTCATTTTAAATACGTCCAGTTAGACCAGCTCCCCGAAAATTCAGGTGACTTTGCGGCTGATTCCAAGCCGAGGGAGCAGCACACTTAAACGCCCTTTTTCCCAGTTCAGTACGGACTTTGGGGACAGTTAGAAGAAATAACTTCACATGCTTTTTTGTAGGATGTAGTAGGGCTGGGCGATAAAAAGATAATTATCTTGATTTCATTTTTCTCAATAGAAATATAACAAATGTTCTCTAAGAGTTTGATGTAAGTAAACCTCCCATACACCGGGAGAGGGGGTGGCGCTAATGCACCTTAAACACTAGTTGCCACCTGCCATTAAACAGAAGAAGAAGAAGACAAACAGCCAATCATGTCGCAGGAATAGAGGTACGCTTACAGACGCGGTGGCTGACAAACAGACTCGTACTTGGAGCGGAAAAAGCAATTTTTTGGCTATTTCTGACAATAAAAAAATATTTAAAACCACAATAAATCATCTTGTTTCTTCAACTTTCACTCAGAAGCAAAACTCAGCCTTTAAACTCGAAAGAAATAAAGATTTGACATTTACTGTGATAGTTATCGATACTGACTGATATGAATTTGTTTTACTTGGTAACATTTTTGGCCTTATTGCCCAGCCCTTGCATGTAGATCTGTAGGCAGTCCAAGAACAGCCTTAATAAACAGGAATATGCCAGTGGTTAAGCAAAAGCAGCTCAGGGCCTTTCACGTCTTCCATCTGTCTGTGCTAGAAACCAAAACGGTAAACCCAAAACAATGAGCTGAAAGACGCTAAAACTCTCTGTGAAGTCGAGGAAAGCTGCAGTGGTGGTGATAAACCTCTGTGGGTTTGTCACTGTGAGAAACCTCTTTCACATTGCGCAGACATTTGATGTATTGTTTATGTAAAAATATTGGTTAGTGCAGCTTTAAGTTTAGAGCGTTGTGTTCCTCACAGCCTTGCAACATAGATACCACTGATTTAACGGCGGGGGTGTGCCGGTGGCCTCTTGCACAGTCCTTGTGGGCGCAATATCCTGGCTCCTGATACGATCTGGTATCTGCGTTGCATATTATTTGTCTTCCATATTTTACCTTTGCTCTCGACGCTCCACTATCTGAAAGATTATAATAAAAACACAAGCCGTGGTTAACAAAAGCATCATGTTGCCGCAGTTTATTACTGCCACCTCGTCCAGGCTTTGTTACAAATTAGTTGTTCTTTTTAAGACTTTGTATAACTTCTGCAGAAAGAAAGTAGGTCTGAGTATCAGAGTTTAACTGTTAGTGATGTTACAATATGTGGCGGCTTCCTTTTGAATTTTGGCGTTTTGGTGCTGGAAAACTGGTGTGTTAGCAACCAAAAAAGAAGCACAACCACATTTTGCTTCAGTCTCTGCGGTGTGTGTGTGTGTGTGTGTGTGTGTGTGTGTGCGTGCAGTCTGCTTTGCTAAACCAGGTTGAGCCGCTGCACTCACAGCTCTTCAAAGGCCTGCCATAAAACCTCTGGATCTTAATCGGATGCAGTTCAGACTCCACATTGTAATTACGTCCCAACAAATTCCTGTCTACATACTCCTACAGAAGAAGATGAGTGTGTGTGTGTGTGTGTGTGTGTGTGTGTGTGGGTGGAGGGTGGTCGTTTTTTGTGTACAGTTGATGTCTCTCTGGGGGGTTTATAAGCTGCATGTTATATCACGTTAACATTGTGTTTAGGCTATTGATGTTTGTGTGCGATGCTGGTTTGATATTTACACAGATGTGTGTGTGTGTGTGTGTGTGTGTGTGTGTGTGTGTGTGTGTGTTTGCAGCTTATCTTTTCCATGCTCTTCTCACCACGTTTCTTTGGTCTCAATTGGATGTGAAAGGAAATCCCATGTCTGCAAGGCTTCCACTACAGGCACAGACCTGTGTGTGTGTGTGTGTGCGTGTGTGTGTGTAAAGCCTTTGCCATGCCACAGTGGATTAGCCACACAGTTTGAGCGGTAGCACTGAGGCTGTGAGGGAGAGATTCAGAGAGGAAAACAGAGCCGAGCATGAAGCAGATGGAGGACGGGAGCAAGACGCTTTTAAGATTGATGTTTTTAATTCCAACACACAACATATTTGGCTTAAAGGGAAAAAAAGAAGAAGAAATTACCACCACCGTTAATTAATCCTCAACTCAAAAACTCTGATTATTACAACCTCAGAGTGTCTCTGTGTTGTGAGCTGCACTCGTACAGCAGCCGTCACATTTCTCTGCATAATGTGTTTGAGATAAGGTGATCCCTTTGGAAACGCTGGCGAGCAGAACACAAAGGCTCTTTAAGACTTAATAATAACAGATTGTTGCTTTTTAATTTGAACTCTGTCAATAGCTGATAGTTTGTGCCTGTGTTTTAGAGGAGTACTTGAGCAGCAGTTACAAGACATGGAAGTAGTGTGTTTCTTCCATGTTGTGGAGTGTTTTGGAACAAACTGAACGTACAGGTCAACAGTGGAGACGTGGAGTTATGCTGCAGGAGTTTGAGAAGTGTTTGTGGATGTTCTGCATTGGGACCAGGGCTGCAACTAACTGCTGTTTTCATAATCAGTCTGTCAGAAAATATAGAAAAATGCCGATCACATTTCCCTCTTTACATCGCATGATTTCTCCACCCAACAGTCCGAAACTCAAAGATAACACATTTACAATGATATAAAACACATTTGAGAAGCTGGAATGATTGGCTGTTTTTACCTGATAAATGACTTAAATGATTGATTGACGATCAAATTAGACCTTAAGCCTTGAATTGACTAATCATTTTAGCTCTAGTTGAAACTTTTTTTTGCTGTTAGTCTGAGTTGCCATTGCAAGTGTTTTCTTTTCCTTTACGAAGAATCAAGCTACACGTTTCTTAGAGTCAAAGCCTCTCACACATTATTCAGATCACCATGGGTACATAAATTACTAGAAAATGCTTTTTTAGGTGGTTTCAAAGCCGAAAGTTGAGTTTTTGCTACAAGTTTCAGGTCTGATCAACATCCAGAATCACAGAGAAGCATGAACATACTGCAGACTTGTGTCAGCCTGACCAGATACTCACTAGTTTACGTATAAATACTTTGTGGTTTAGTTTTCAAGTGTCCGTAGAACGAAGTTTGTCAAATACATCAATTATGACCAGTTAGCTCTGAATGGTTGGTCAGCTAACTTTGTAATTTTATTCTGTATTTTACTTTAAATGTCTTGTGTGGCTGCTTGTGAGAGAGAAGTCTGTCTCATTTTGTTAGATTAAAAAACATGTGGAAACATATATTTATTCTCAGCAAAGAACTGTATTGAAAAAATATATTGTTCGGTTCCAAGACTTCCAGTATGTATCACAGTAGCAACAGTACCCTAGATAACATATAGATATGGAATAAAACATGGTTCAATAACTGCATAATATTCTGTATTTCTTGCATCAAAAGTGTTTTTTTTGGTGGAGAAATTTGACAGTTTCCAGAACAGCTGCTGTGATTTTCCACAGCAAAGATCAATGACAGCTCAGCGATTTAAGATATCCATCATGTCAAAAGAGTTCATGCTGACATCTGAGTGGAAAACTGTCTGTCATCCGTTGTACCGCTTACTTGAAAGGACGTCTGTCGAGTCGAACCTCAATGGAAAAAACGTGAAAATTGTGGCCTGGCATTGTAAGGCAGCTTATCATGCATCCTTGAGTGGAATCAAGATCAGTGCTGCATTAGAATAAATCAAAAACAGTGCAGTGTTGCTCACTTCTACAGTAAATATGGAGACTGGTGTTGTCTTTGGAACCAGGCTTAAATCTGTCAAAAGATAACCAGTCAGCTCAGCGGCGACTCGGTTGGTTGTGTAACAGCATAATGATCCATGTTGGGAACATCAGTTAAGCATACAGTGTTGTTTCATAACATTTCATCATTACTTGCACGTTGCGATGCTGTTCTTACCTCAACCTGGTAGCCGCCCGCCTCCTCCCTGCTGTTCAACGAGGCAGCGAGCGACTCCACGCGAGTCGCTAAAGCCTTCAGCTCGCTGTACCGCCCTGCTCTCAGAGCTGGCATTCCTCAGATAAGAAACCAGCAAGCACAACTGATTTACAAGCCCTCTCTCCCCCTACTCTATGACCGTGTGTGTGTGTGTGTGTGTGTGATGTTTCGTTGATTTAAAAAGACTCCAAAGTGTAATAAACTATCATGAAATACTCCGCCAGCAAAAACACATCAACCTGCAAATCACATCACAGGATTCAACACTCGTCCGCCATCTGTCATACAGCAGAGGTGTGTGTGTGTGTGTGTGTGTGTGTGTTTACAGTGTATGCAGTTTGCACATGTTGAAGCTACATCTTTCTCTTCATCCTCCTCCTGTTTTTTTTTGTTTTTTTCCAGGGTGTGTATTATGTTTCTTCTCTGGTGTTCCTTCAGCTCACAGGGTGTACATGTTTACTCCCATTTCTTAACGCCCTCATACTTCCCTTCTCCCTATTTCTCTCAGCAACAGTCATTTGATACAGGCATCAATATAACATGGGGAGGGGAATTCCAAGAATGCCGGTGTTAACTCCTTCTTTTATTGGATTTCCAGCCACCAGGGTTTTTCTGAATAGCAGCGGTTCCAGAGCATCCTTACATGGTAACCTAACACCCAGCTGGGAAGAGTTCGTTTCACTGGCCTCCTTTGGTTGAAGGTTTCAACTCTGACCACGCCCCAACAGTGATGATGTCAAAGAGTACCAGCCACGTCCTGAGTACACTTCTGCATCACTGCAGCAGTGTGAGAATTCAGCCACTGGAGGGCAGCAACAACGGGATAAGCTGCTCTTTAAAGAAGTCCTAATTTGTGATTTTAAAATTGTGAAAATATGTTGCGGTTTTGGAAAAGTGCAGGCTTATAATCGAACTGAAATCATATCATTTTCACATCATCATACGAGTGACGTATCAGTCTCGTCAATGCCATCTTTAAAAAGCTGTGCTGAATTAGAGGTGTTATTTCTTTAAGCCGACTTACAACAACCTGTACAGCCGCATCGATCTTTTCCACGACGTTTTCGTGCCATATTTTCTGTTGCTATTGTTGTTATTATTCCCACACAATCCCACCTAAACATCTCTAAGTTGATTTTGATTGACCTGGTAAACGGCCATCACACAACACCAGACCTGCAGCACACTCCGTCAAATATGAGATCAGCTGATTTCAGGCGCACTGGGTCAATAAATATGTCCAGCCTCACGCTACAGTAGTCTGATGGCAGTAAACTGCTTCAGCTTCTGTAATCACTGCTCCTCCTGGTGGACAGATAAAGCATTTCAAGTGGTTTCAACACATGGTGCTTGGCGGTGCTTCGAGGCGGCACCAAATTCACTACGTCATCGAAGTTGGGGATCAAATTCCAGCAGGCACACAGCGGGGATCAGTTTGAGCCCTGTAACGGCCCAGCTGGCAATATTAGATGGCTACTACTGTATTTTAATCACTGTAGAAAAAGTGAGATGTGAGAAGTAGTTTGATCTGGAAGTCACCCTCCACCTGTTGCGTGTCAGTTTCCTCATTTGGATATTGCAATTTAGTTTAAGTTTGATTGATTGTTTTCGTTTAGGGAGGTGTTAAAAAGGTCTAAAATGGCCTTACCTCTGTTGGGAGCTTTTAGCATGCCACCCTGTCCTCTGTTAGAGACGATTTATTTAATTAAGGAAAGAAACTACCGTCACAGTTTTCGTCTTCTTGTGACTGAATTGTTCTATGATCATTTCTAAATGAAAAACTCATCTTTCCCATGTTGGGTCTCTTGGACTCTTTAGGGAAATACATGAATACATGAAAAGGTATAAACAGCCCAGCTGTCGAACACAAACACCGCTGCTCTTGAATACTGGAGAGTTTATTAAGTCCCAAGGACGTTCTGTGCCGCGATACAGAAGGTTGTATTTACCGCTGGATAGATGCAGGATCGATTGGCAGATGGTGGGATGGATGCATAATATCCAGTTAATTAAAGAGTGAACATGTGAAAATCCTTCCAACTGTCCCTCCTTTCCTTTTAATAAGTCACTCGACTTTGTAAGAGACTCGACTTATGAGAGGTGAACGAACGAACAAGTGAAAAGGGAATCAATTTAAATTCTGCTTCATGGAGTTTGTTGATTGTGTTGTGGTGTTGACGAGATTGTAAACAGCATATTTATTGGTAAGTACTGACAACTTGATAAACTTTGAAGATGCAAGTGAATTATGTGGTGGTTTTATGAGTCTAATGGTAATCTCTCGGTCCTACATGGGGAGATCCGGACGTCCGCCCCATGAGCACGATGAAATCAGTTTAATCAGCGGTAACTGTGAGCCACTGTGTTAATCTGAGGTTGATCATCCTGCCAGACTGTGGAGTTAAGTGTTCTGACTCATGGATGATTGGTAGTGTAGGTGGTTGATTAGTTTGGTTCAGATTACATGGACCACTAAAGTCTGATTAGGCTGAGTCATAGAAAAAGTTGGAGGCTGAGTGTTGCCTCCATTAAGTGTAATTAGCATCTATGTGTGTGTAAGTGTGTGCGTGTGCGTGTATCCTACTTTGTCAAGTATTCCACCACCTCCACCTCCACCACCCGACTCTGTGAGCAGAGCTGGTGTGTGGGCGTTATCTCCTCTAAAGTTGTCTTCCTCGCTGTTCCTATCTCCTCAGTTTTTTAGCCATTTCTCTGCATAATTAACCTTCCTTCAAATGGCAGTTTGCACCTCATGGCTTCTATTGTGTTAATTTGCATGTTTTAACTCTAATTGACCGCTCAGGCTGATGAAACACTTACAAAACCCCATGGGAGCATTCTCATAAAACTCAGATTTAAGCAAAAAAGTAAATGAGGATTTCACCCAGCAGGGATGTTTTTTAATGTTCAAACTTTTGCTATTTTTGTTGTTCAGCCATGAATGTGTGTTTTGCGTCTGTATTAATAAAGTTCTTTGTATGTTTTTAAGACCTAAAGCTGTGGCAAATGACTGTAGGTCCCCTGTTAAGAGGAAGTTTGCATAAAGAATAGTGGATTTCTTTATTTGCATGAATACTCTCGAAATCTAAATGAAGCCAAATTTGACCGAACTCCTAAATAACAAATGTAAATTTTTGTGTTTTGTGTAGGAGAGGAGAGCGAGGTGGTTCATGTCATCAGAGTTCAACAGGCCTGAACACTGAACAGGTAAGGAAAGAAAGAAAAGACTTAATCACCTGTACTCGACTCTCTTTGCCTTTTTCACATCTCTTCTCTGATCTTGCTTTTCAAATAACGTCTTCTTGTCCTTCAAGAGATAATCTGCTTTCAGCTGCCTGGCCAGTACTGGATCTTTGAGGCTGATATTTTATTATTCATTTAATTCCACAGAGCTTGTGGACAAACTATGAAATGGTGACAATGCTTCTAAATGACTTCAAAAATATATTTGGTGCTTCTGTACTGCTGTTTCCTGCTACTTACTAATATTGGCTGAATTAGCCGGGCTCTACTTTTTTCCTCAATTTATAGAAACTTTTCTTTTAGGACTATTTTGGGGCATTTTTGTCTTTAAGTTATGGTATATAATCAAGAGGCAGACAGGAAATGTTGAAGGGGAGACAGAGAAGATCTCCTCGGCCAGATTCGAACTGGAAATGTTTACGTGGTACACTCCAATTTATTGAAATGTTTTTCACCATTTTGGTTGATTTTTGGTTTGGTTTTGGTGGTAAACTGTGTCTAATAGTTCAGGATGAATCATAATGACTTTGCTTGATCCCTGGACTTTTCATCTGGCGCCATCACCAGGTCAAAGTTTCCTTTCCTGACAGGATATCTCCAAACGTAGTGACTGAATTCATGACACTTTGACGTCGTTCCTGATAGTGCATGCTAATATGCTAAATGTTAGCAATTTTGTAAAAAAAGTCAAATGTTTGCATATTACAGCACTTAAGTTAGGCCTTTTACCCCCTCCAAACAAACTTTCAAGCTCTCTCAAACTTCCAGCTTTTGCTTTTTTTTACTAACGTTAGCTTGTTACAACGGTAATATGAACACATGAGCAGCTGAGTGGGCGATAACGGACGGATTACGTTGTTTAAAATGATGATCTACTCTAGTTTAAAATCAGTATCCTGTTGTTGTAGGCTCGACAGACAGTGATGAAGACACAGCACACAGAGACTATGACAAATTAAAGGTTATTACCGAACAAAGTTTTATGTAATTATTACTCAGATTTTTTGACGAATTGTATGGTTTCTTAGTAGCCGGGCATTGGGAACCACGGTCTTAAACATGAACATAAACATGAAATTGCCACTGAGGATAAACCCTTCCTCTGGCACCAAACTCAGGCCAAACTTTATGTTGTTTTTTCTTTTGCCCAACTAGTGATGAAGATCTAAGAATTGCAACTTTAATTTACTACTTCAATAGCTATTTTTCATCCATCCAACAACTTTTTCTGTTGTGTAATGAGTATTACAGCCTTGTGGGGCAGTTAGCGCGACATGTTGTTTCATTGATAAATTCCTCCACTCAGACAAAAGGCTCCTGCTTTTCTTTCTATAGGCTATGTCATATAAAATTCTCATTAAACTGGAGTTGCTGTGTCAACACATAGCATCGCGGAGCTGTTGCCTAATTATTTGGCCTTATAACACACATAAACACACATTATTTCTCTAGTGTGAGGCCTTCCAGTGTGTGTGTGTGTGTGTGTGTGTGTGTGTGTGTGTGTGTGAGTGTAAACACATGGGAGGCTGTCAGGGTGATAAAGAGCATACAGGAAGGCAGGTCTGATAATACCACTGATACAGGAAGTAGTTCAGCTGTAATAATAAAGCATGTATGGAACTGCTGATGTTTATCACAAAGTCTTTAGTACAACCGCAGACTGGCTATTAATATCTAACAGTGTATATTTAACCAAGTTATCATATCTGCTGTTCCCTGCAGTAAGTGTAAACTATTCTAGCTGGAAAGTCTCCACTCAGCTGGTTAACTTTGAAATGGAGGAGCTCCTGTTGTCGAAAGTCAAACCTCAATATTTTTTTTGGTACCAAACAAAATGCGTCTGTAGCATTCAGTATCGAAAAACTGGTACTTAATGTCAGGTTAGATTTGTACTATCTACTTCTTAGATTAGATAGTTCCTCATTTAAATCACAATTTTAATTATTTAAATCATAATTTAAACAATCCTGCTTGTGTTTAGACAACATTTAACTTTGGCTTCTTTTGTACAATGAAAAATAGGGTTTTGTAGAGAAACAAAGTAAGGTATCGAAAGTATTATTGTGGTAATAGAACTGAAACTCAGGTATTATATTAATTTAATTTAATTAACTGTGAGATGTGGCTGAAAGCTCTGGGAAAAAGCTAGAAAGTGGACCTTGAGTTGAGATTATTTATCAAAATTTTGTTTGGCTGCTGATCAGACAAAATGATGATAAAATGTTGGTCTGGTCAGTTTTTATGGCCATTTGTTATTATGTGTGTATTTGAGACACTTTATCGACTAAACAATTACTTAAATAAATTGTTCCAATAAATGGACATTGAAAATTAACATTAGTTGCAGCTGCTTCCTTCTAGAAGGACTAAACCCACTTAAATAAAGCCCATTAAGTAACACAAGTTGAAATGTTATTTTCTATCCAATGTGTATATCTTCATATCTAGTTTCTTTATTTTTCTGAGAAACTAGTTCTGAAAATAGTTAAAACACTCCTTAAACCTTAGTGCACACACACACACACACACACACACACACACACATTCTCCCACTTTCCTCTGGGAGGCGTACAGGAAAGCTCTGGTTTGTTTTGCAGAAGGAAGTTCAGTGTGTTTGCATCTTTATTTCTTTGTGGGTGTTTGTGTGTCTCAGAGGGGAGCTGCAGCTGTGAAGGCTGGCTCAAAAATGACTTACACTTACAAACACACACACACACACACACACACACACACACAGACTGTCAGTATTACTGTCAACAAATGTAATAGTCCCTTCCCTTTAAAGGCTGAAATGCAGGTTGAGTATCACAGCTTTAAGTCGTCACTGTGAACATGCACACTATTATGGATGGATTATTTTGGGTCTGGCTGACAGAGGAGACCAACTTGAACTGAATTATGGTATGCATTGCACATTCAGAGGAAGACTGCACACGATTCAGGATTCAGGAGCTTCTCCACATCATCAACTGTCTTCATCTTCTTCCCCTGGATCCTCTCACCTTCCCACGTTTGTTATGGTTTGCAGAGAATAAATGTCATTGTAGAGCTGTGTTATATACAGAGAACCTTTAGGAAGTCTAGTATAAAGAGCGACAAAGTCCGTGTAGCGAGGAGGTCGGGGTGGATGAATGGTTCAGACATTGGACTTTCACCCAGGAGACTGTCGGGTCGTGTCCCATGTGAAACTTAACTTATTATTTTAACCCAAACCATGATCCTAAACCTAACCAAACTGCGACCGCTTCACAATGTTAACCACGTGTTAGAAAGCCTTTCTGGCAGTACTGCAGTCGCAGTTTGGTTATAGGTTTAGGATCGTGGTTTGGGTTAAAATAATAAGTCAGTGTTTAACTACAGTATGTACTATTGGTGCCTAAGGCTCCATCCACACCACTTTGTTTTTGTTTTAAAAGGCATAACTTTTGCTACGTTTACACCTAGCGTCCACACTACTCCGGCGTTTTATAACCCCTAAAACAGAGACCTTTTAAAACGCTGCTGACCCCGTTTTAGTTTGAAAACTCCAGGTTGTGTTTTAGTGAGGACGGGTGGAAACAGAGACGTTTTAAAACGATGACGCAGACGCCCACGTTCGCTTCCTGATTGGGTCTAATCAGCCATGACGTGTCCTTCCCTGATTCGTCACACCCGTATCACGTGACCCTTTCCCAGACGAAAACAAACAACATCAGCCTTGACTCCCAGCGGTTAATTCAACATTAATAACGAATTACAACACTTACTTTCAGTAACAGTTCCACCTGGTCGTCAGTCCAACAGAGAAATCTCTGCTCTGACTTTTCTCAATCGAGCAGACAATCTGCTTCCTGTTTACACCGGCACGTGAATGGTCATGTGATATGCGTTTTCAGGCGTGTAGTGTGGATGGATTATATCTGAAACGATGATAAAACGCTCGTGTGGATGGAGATCGTTTTTGGTTTAAAATATGTTTTAATAATATAATATATTAATATAATAATGTGGATGTAAGCCTAAACCTAACCAAACTGCGACCGCTTCGCAACGTTAATTACGTGTTAGAAAGCCTTGAAGGCAAACTTCTCCCACCTGCTCATATCTCAGAATCTTTTGCAATTTGATGCACAGTTCATACTTGACAGGCCTGACTTCAGCCCCTCCTCATTAGACCTTAATACATGCTGGATATAGTTTGAATCGTATCGTAATATATATATATATATATATATAATTCAATATTTCATTGAATATTGTATGAAGTGGCTGTATTGGAATTCAGAGACGGTAACGCTGGAGGTGACAGCCGGATAGAGACTCATGGAGGGAATAAATACATCAAGAATTAGACGCAGCACAGCAGAAAAATAAAAAGGTTTGACAAACGATGAATGGACACAGATATAGGAGGTAAAGTTTGTATATACATACAGACTCCACTAATGATTTGAGTATATCAGATTCTTACAGTGAGAGGTTGATTGTGTTGGCCTTTGCGACGGCGAATGTGTCCGTGTGTGTCGCTCATAACAGAACTTCACCTCGTCTGTAAATGTGCTGATGCACGTCTTCGACGGGGAAAAAAAAAAAGAGTGATCTCTCTCTCTCTTATCTCGCCTCCTTTATTATATCCCAGCATTCAGATGGGTACAGCGTGCGATGAGAGAATCAGTTTGTATTGAACATGGTTGAATGCAGTGCTGATGAAAGCTCATGCTGATAATAGCTTTTTCATTATGTCCTTAGCCAGGCTTGGCATTTCATTTTCTATTGCAGAGAGAGAGAGAAGTTCTGATTCTCACTGCTGCTGCTTTGGGTGGCGGCCGTGTTTTTTTGACAGGAGTTCGAATGTGTGTTTGGAATATTATTATTTATATTGCATTTCTGCTAGATTAAACTCCGTGGAGAGACAGGGGTAGAGGGGTGTGAGGGATTGTATTTACCCCTAAAAATACATGTCTGCGATTGAGAAAAATCAAACTGAAGCAGCTGATTGAGACGACATTTTAGCCTGTAACCTCACGTGGCTCTGTAGGTTTTACCTAATTGATACCACCGTGATCAGTCTTGATTTCACAACTACCTTCCTCGCCTTCTAGGTCTGCCTGGCTACAGGATGGGAGGTTTTTCCTGAGCTTTGAAAGAAATTAAATATGCACTCAGAGGGTGTAAGGATTATTTCACTAAGAAATGGCAGCCTTTCATGTCTGTGTTGCCTCCTGAATGAGACTCACCTGTCTGGTCAAGTGTTTTCACTTACCTGGTCCTCTGTCCTTCCCTTGTCTGTCTAATTGATATCATTCTGTAGTTTCACAGTAAAATCACAAAATTACTGTATAATAGAGTTTTACTTAATTGAACATTAAGGCTTCCTGGGTGGGTTTTGTTTGAATGTTTGGGTATATTTTGTTGTTTGTTAAATATGAAACAAATGGAAATACTGGAACTTTAAATCTTGTACGGCATATTGAATACTTCCACTAATAAAATATGTTTTTACAGTTATTAAGTAGTTACCGGGCAGATCCATGTCAGGAATTAATTAATAATGGAGATTTGGAGGAGACTGACTCTACTGAACTAGCCATGCTAGTTGTGTAGCCCCAATAATTGGCCAGTCCTAAGCGCTGTCACCTCTTGGTTACTATTTCAACGAAAGACAGCTTTAAGTAAACAGTATGGCAACGTCAAGAGCTGAAACAATCAAAAAAACAACCAATTGTTCTCCGGCTCCAGCTTCTTAAATATGGAGATTTGTTGGCTTGTGCCATGTTCAGATCAACAACAGCACTGTGCCATAAATACACACAAGAGCTGGTTGAAGTAGGGTGTTACTTCAGGTACTGGTGAGAAACTTGGATACCATCGAGGGAGTTCAGTTTGAATTGTACTTCCATGAGTTTTGAAGGCTCATCAGACTGTGAGGCAGGATTTTACAGCTCCAACGTAGTGCTGGATGGCCCGGGTTCAACCTCTTTGCTGGACGACCCGACTTCTTTTGCTGGATCCTGTATGTTGGCTCCTCTACGACCTCACTGAAATAAATGAAGAGGCTGCATATTTTCATGTAGCCTTTGACTGGAATTGAGAAATCCATTTATTACACGGAGCAATTGAGGATAAGATAAGGGGCCAAGTCATTCATCCCCAAGGAGAAATTCTTTATTTTTGTTTTATTCTAAGGGCAGGAACTATATTCAAAAAGTCCCTCTCACTCGTGCTTTTGTCAATGCCATAAAAACTCGAGTCGTTCAGTTAGACATGAAAAGACAAAAGGAAATTTGGAAAATTCTTGTTTGACACATTGAGAAAAACTCCAGTAATAAACCAGGAAAGAACATTTTTATTCACTGAAGTCACTGAAGCTCTTGGACTAAGTAATGGGCAGCCATGGAAAAGTCATAAATTTACACAAAGGCCACAGTGTCAGGCCGGCTCCCACACCCTTTGGTTGCATCAGACTGGAAGTCATGGGATTTTGTTTACATGGTAAAACACCTCATACTTCTGATCTGCAGAGATGCCTGTTGGCTGAGGGTTTGGATGAGACTGATGTTGGTGTAAAAAGCCGGTTCATTACCATCCAGCCTGCTCCTCTCTGACTCCCTCTTCCCTGAGGAATGTCAGCCATGTTGAGCACAACCAGATGTGTTTGCGCCCACCTATCCAGCCATCCATCCCTGCTCTGCAGCAGTTGTGTCTGATAAAGCATGATAGAGATATTTTGGGTATTTTGCTTTAAGTTTTTAGTAATTTCTCAAAAATATAAATCTTCTGTTGGTGAGAAAGCCGCCAAAACTGCACTTAGATGACAGTAGATCATTAGTTTCTAGATCAAACTGGGGCAGTACTGTAGTTTTAAACTTCCATTTGCCTTTTAAATGTTTTGTTAAACAAGTGATCAAATCTGCCTCTGGGAAAAAGTAAGATTTACTTGTTTTCACATAGTTTTGGATCAATCTTATGGCTAAAAGTCTGGACTGAAGGTAGTGGTGAAACAATCAATTAGTTGACTGACTAATAAATGAATTGTCAACCATTTTGATCATCAGTTAATCACATAAAGGCCCCGGTCACACCAGGAAGTGGCCCTGCGAAAGTCATCTGTGCATCTTTGCGTAGTGCTAGAGGCTTGACCAGGGCTAGTCAATAAACTACTGTAGCTAGCGAGCTAACGGCTAACATGCTAGTCAGTCACAGTAGCTCTGAGTCCAAATTTTCTATATTGTACCGACCCATTTTTACCTCCCACTGGCACTGTGTTTCCAGGATTGTTCATCATTTAATTCAATAAAGAGTTACTGAAGTGGGGAAAAAAACTCTGTGTTAGCTAGCTTGCTAACTGTCCGTTAAATGCTATTAACTGTCAGTTAGCAAGCTTGTTAGCTAGTTAGTTAACAGGACCATAAGATCACACAGTTTCTTTACTCCTGTCTCATAACTGTGCAAACCATTGCTCTGTTTTTTGGAGCAGTTTATACTCCGACAGAAGAGTTCAAATAAAGCTGGATGGTTAAACACAGATTAAAAGCCACAATAGCTTCCTGCATTTCAAACTCTCCGGCTCTCCGTTGCCTTAAAGGTCAGCACTGCTAGCTGTAATTGTTCCTCTTGTAGATAACGGGCCAATAAAACATCCCTTGCAATGTAAGTGATGCGGGACCAACTCCACAGTCCTCTGCAAAAATATATTCATAAAGACTGCTGAAGCCTCGTATTAACTTCGGACTGAGTTAGACAAATCGAGTGGGTATCTTACAAAGTTACAGGACGTAACGTAAAGACAGACTTTGAGTCCTGAGATCCTTTTGAGTCATTTATCAACCAAACATTTGCTAATTCCAGCTGTTTAAATGTGAACATTTGCTCCTTTTCTGTTTATAAATTATATTAATTGAATGTCTTTGGGGTTTTGGACTGTTGGTTGGAAAGATTTTAAGCAACTTGAAGACATGTACGAGGCAATTTTTAGCCATTTTTTGACATTTTGTAGGATAAACATTTGAAAAGGTAATATTATATTTGAATAGATAGTATGATTTGGAAAACGCAGCCAGGAAAATGAATGAATACCTCTCTTATCTTACTTCCTTTGAGGAGTTGCTGGACTCTAGATGGACACCAGGACTGTGGACTGTGGTTGTATTTGGCATCTCCCTTATCTCCTTATGAATGTGTGAAATTAAGTGGATGTGAAGCAGGTAGGTGTTCAGTCAACCTTCTCTGGGGAAATAAAGGAATATCACCACACCTGTTGCAAAGATAATGTTTCTTTAAATCCTTTGGAAATGAGTTTTCATAGAGAGAGAAATGGGAGTGGATGGAGGTAAAATACAGGAGCATGAGATAAAAACAGTCAGAGACTTTAATGCTCTCACATATTGGTTTTTGGTTGGTGTATGTTAGATTCGTCTGCACTCTTGTCTTTTTCTCATTTCCTCCTCTTTACCTCTCTCCAAACATATCTCTGTAAACAAAAGAAATTCTTCCACCGACATGGATCCATTTAGTTTCCACTTCATTTCGGAGCTGGCCCGTCTCGGTGGCCTTGATCAGAGCATACTGATAGAGCCAGATTCAACATTTCCTGACAGACTGTTAAACAAACTGCTGCAGCTCTGTTCTGCTCCTCACCTTTTATCTCTCCTCTCCCCACCTTCCCTACTTTCCACCTCCGCTTTGTTTTCCTTCCGTCCTTTGCATTCCTCATTTCATCTCCTCTTCCTCCTCTTCTCCTGCTACTAATGCCGTGCGTCTGTAAAGCACATTAATGACGTTTCTACCAAAGTTTGTTAAATTACAGATCGTTTTTACGGATCCTTCTTGTGTTGTAGGCCACATTGAGAAGTTTGACTTCTTTTAGAAAATGAAAAAAGGTCTTTTAAAGAATGTTTGTCCCTAAAAGGTCGTCATTAAAAAAGTACTGAAGCGCAGGTATGATTTTAACACTAATATTGGATTCTCCAAGTGATACCCAGCTCCATCAGCCCCATCTGAATTAATTAAATCAATTTATTGCCGTTGAAGCAGCATTTAGACACCAGGACATGGGTCAAACAAGTATATTGAGTTTTGAAATCAAAATACGTTTGTAATATGTGCACAAATTCATGCAACGTAGAAATACAGAGAACATGGAAGAATTAAACATTATGACATGTAGGTCTGCAACTGATTATTTTCATTTAGTCTTCAAAATGTCCACCTTCACATTGTTTTTTTATGTCAACCAACAGTCCAAAACTCAAAAATGTTCATTTTACAATAATATAAAACACATGTTACAAGGTGGAACCAGTAAATGATTGGTATTTTTGCTTAGTGAATGACCTAATCGACTAATAGTTTTATCAATGACAAGGGGGGAAAGCCTTACCAAACACACAGAATTGGTTACACTCAACACTCAACATCATCTTCACTCAAGGAACTCAATAGAGTCAATGTCTTGTTAAACTAATATTATATATATTATATATAATAGATAGCTGTTACTTTCTGATAGATAATGCTTTGCTATCTTATCTTTGACTGATGTTTGATTCTAGCATCTTTTTAGGAGAATATTAACTGTAAATAAGGATATAGATTGAATAATTTTTTCATGCTCCTTTTTTTTTCAGCCCTGAGTAGTGTCTGCAGGTAGTCCTCTCAGGCTGCATGCAGCCTCCACCAGTGAGGTAGGGCGCCCTGTGTGTAGCCTGAGAGGTGAAGCCCACTTGTTCCTGCTCCTTAAGCGTATTTCTTTGAGCGCTGAAGGCGACTCGGATGACCATATCAACATGTTTATCCACTCCTCTCTCCTCTCATGTGGATTATGGTGGCTGGACAGTAAGAGGACACAGTTCAGAGAGAAAATCAACCTGAAACTAAAGTCTAAAAAGTGGAGATTCATGCACGAGGAAACTGATAAAAACACACGATTAGCATCGGTTAAACCTAAACTCCCACTCTGTGTGGTACATTCTTTAATAAACTCATAATCAATCAAAGTAGATTTAAATAAAAAGCAACGTATCGGAACGTTTATCAGTCTTGCAGTGGAGTCATTACCCTTCTGAACCCTGCAACAGCAACACAAGAAAGACACAGTGTGCAGTACAGAGGAGGATTCGCCCTGCATGCCTTTGGCCTCATAAACAAACTGATTAAGTGTGTGTGTGTGTGTGTGTGTGTGTGTGTGTGTGTGTGTGTGCGTGTGTGTGTGTGTCCTAAGATCTGGTGACACAAAGCAGAAGTGGTCTGGTCTGCTTAGCTTCCAGCAGATGAAGAGAGAGAGATGGAGGGATGAGATGGAAGCAGAGAGGTGGTGTGTTGTGTTTGGAAATGGGTCAAGAGGAAGTTGAGGGTGTGTTCTTAAGTGTGTGTATTCGTGTGTGTGTGTGTGTGTGTGTGTGTGATGTTTCACAGCTGAGACTGTGTTGTCAGTCAGTGTGGGAATTTGCTCCGTGTGTGTGTGTGTGTGTGTGTGTGTGTGTGTGTGCGTGTGTGTGTGTTGACGGTGCATAGCTCAATTCCACAGGGAAGCCGAAGCAACAGTGCCTCTTGTTTCCTGTCCTAATTGCTTAAAATCCTACACAAATAAGCCTCCACTCACACACACACACACACTCACTCACACACACACACACACACACACACACACACACACACCTGCACAGTCATTTACACATTTTAAAATCCTGATGTTTAAAGAGGACTTATGCAGATAGTTTTGGCATTTGCATAGTTTTAACATTCATTATCTATTTTGACAGAATAGCTTATTTATCTTTTTCACTGTGCCTGCAGACACATTTTTGTTTTTTATTTTTTTTTATCTTCTTTCTCTCTTCTTCTCTTCTTGACGCCTCTTTCCCTCACTTCCTGCCTCTTTACAGTATTTCATCTGTACCATCTTTTCACGAGTATAGACTTATAGAGGACGCGAGCTGCTGCAATGATGGGAGTGAAGCAGGCAGGTTAAGGTTAAGAAATGGTACGGTCCACTTTAGGGATGTCTGAAATCGTATTACAAGATAACATTTACAATTACAGGTAAGAAGGATATATAAATGTTTCAACCCTCCCCTGACCTGTTGTTTTTACCTCTTTTGGGAGGGTCCAGGTCTTAATTAGGCGGGTCAGACCCGTCCGTAATTCGAACCATGATCTTTTACTTTGGTTTATCCCACCCTCTTATATTCATTCGTTTATGGTTAAACTAGGAAGCTGGGCGATAGGGCCAAAAAATCTTGGAGCAGATTCACGATTACTTTTCTACAAAATACAACAACATTAAAACATGACTGAAATATCTTTATTTTTAGGACTTCATGTGCGAGATAGTTGAGCGTAGAGCTGCAACGATTACTTGATTACAACTATTTTGATAGCTGATAAATAGTTATGTCTCTGTCACCGTATCCGTTTTATTCAAGTGTCCCAGTTAGCCATGACAGCGAGCCAGCGTGCTCGACACCGGGACCCTGAAACTGAAGCAGCCAACTGGAGTTCAGCCATCGTTAATGTTGTTATTTACACCTGCGCTTTTCCTACTGTAACATGTCAAAATGGCTCCCAGGCCTGAACATAAAGCCGTCATGATTCTCACGCCTGCGTGGCTAAAGCATTCGTCCGTGGAAACAGGACTCGGCGATGCATTTGTCACTGAAGGTTGTCGTTAAGTGTGTGAAAGCGAGCGTGTGTGTGTGTGCGTGTGTGTGTGAAATTGGAAATCAATGCGTCCATGCAGGTGTGTGTAGAATAGTGTTAGGAGAGCTTGTAGTTGAATTCTGTGAAGTCCTCTGCGATTCTGTGGAAAAATCAGATTTAATGTAATTTCATCCTCTCAGCAGAGCGTGTGAGGTTAAAGTCTGCACAAACATCACCTCGAACGACTCCTGCAGCGCGTCACATATCAGTCAGAAGAACGACATCATCTGCAAACAGATGATCTCAGCTGTTCATTAACGTCACTAACGGGAGAAGAGACGAGAAACCAAGTATGTGATCAGACGTAAACAAGAAAACATTTAATTTTTAGTTTCCATCTGGGTCATAGTGAAACAATGAGTCGAGTAATCCATAAGGCGATTGACGATCTGTGTAATTTATTAATTTCAAGCAAAAAATGACCCAAAATATGTCAATTCTAGCTTCTCTAATGTGAGAATTTGTTTGATTTTCTGTGTTTTATATCATTGTGAATTGAATATTTGTGGGTTTTGGACCGTTAGTGTGTGAAGACGTTTTATTAACTGTTTTCTTACATTTGATAGACTTTTTAAGCAGTTTGTCCGTTAATCAAGAAGCCAGTTGGCAGAGTAATCAATAATGAGCTAACACTTTACAACTATCAGCATTTAATAAATGGGTTACAACACATAATAATGCAGCTGTAAGGTCTTTTTTTAAGTGTTTCTTAAAAACTTAACGACTCCTATGAAGACATATTTTATATTATTACAACTTTTACTTTATTATCTGTTCACACACCAGCCTACACTTTTGGGTGAGTTATTAACACGTTACAAACACTTATATCTGCTTACAACTACATTATAGTGAGTTATAAAGCATTTATTACATGTTAAAATAGTGCTTGTAAATGCTAAATAGGGGAATTTAAAGTCTTACCAATAATGAATATAATCTAAAAGCTTGATGAAGCAAAGCTGTGATCCAGGTGTAAAGGTTCATGCTTTCACTTTTCACTTTTATTCATTGTTAGTAACTCCACTCTGTCTCAGTGCGTGTGTGTGTGTGTGTGTGTGTGTGTGTGTGTGTGTGTGTGTATAAATGCACAAAAATGAAGTCAAGTTTATTTATGTATCACATTTCATACAACAGGCGCAAAGATCACACATGACAAAAACATATAAGATCAGAACATTTATGAAGCATGAAACGAAGCACTGAGCATGAACTTGAGTTGTGTTTATGTTCGTAAGACAAAGTGTGTTTGTGGTCTTTGTCTCCGTTGTTCGATTGTCTCTCTTGGCACATGACACATGACTCATGGTGTGTGTGTGTGTTTTGTGTTTTTCTCCTGGCGTAGAGGTCAGGTGGAGGGCGTCCCTGCCTACAATCTGGACCTGCTGAGTGAGTCTGTCCTCCGTCTGCCTCGTTATTATATCAGTTCGGCCAAAAATGGAAAGAACATCAGGGTTTATGCTGCTAGTAGTAATATATTTCACTCACACTGCCATCAAACTATTTGTCAAAAAGTGTTTAAAAAAGTTTATTCTTCAAGTCAAAATAATGTGCAGCTGTCAGCTGTTTACTGATTGACAGCCGGCTGTTGACAGAGGCAGAGAGGAGAGGCCAGCGGAGGGCGAGCTGAGAGATGAACGCACAATATCCCTCTGAAATTTTAATACAACTCATGGAAATAGTTCATAGAGATCGTTTGAGATCCGTCTGTCCTCAGATGAGGAAGAGTTAGTGCCACTCAGCGGACGTCCACCAGATTATTTTCTTCTTTAATGTAGTTGTAGCACACTGCCTTCAACAACAGAGAAAACTGGAGATTCAGGCGGAGCGATATCACCTGAAATCATGATTAATCGACACATTTACATCGATTAATACACGATTATTAAATGCACCTGTCGTCACAGTGAGCCTCTTATTATTTGTACTGAAAAGAAACAGAAAATTATAGATTACGTAACATATTCAGTAGTTTTAAACACTTTTTTATTTTGCTAAAAGAATCAAATCAAAGTTTGGAAAATGCTTAATTTTAACAAGTTATGTTTTCAAGGTTTGGAATATGCTTGAATTCCAATATACTCCTTGAATAATCCTTGATTTTTACATAATCTTGTGTTTCATCGTCGACACAATCACTCGTGTAAACCAAAAATCTTTTAATATTTGAAATGTTTGTTGTCTCCTGGCGTTTATAGGAACAAATTAGAGGTGATGATAAAGGCTTTGAGAGTCTGGGAATTTTGGGTTTAGGTACCTTGAAAGTGCTTGAAAAGTGCTTGAATTGTACTCTCAAAAAGCTGTAGGAACCCTGTTATTAAGTATTAGATTTGAATAACACTATTAAAGCTTGTCATTCTATAGGACGGATGTTTTAGGGTATGATGTGAAAACATCTTAACAAAAGCTTGGGATATTCTGCTGCGTCTGTTCCAGGGCAAAGTCGTAGCTTTTTTCGGGGGTTAACCTCGTCACCATATTCAGCTGCTGATGAACAAAACTCTGCTTGGCTCTCGAAGAGCTGCAGCTTTTACTTTGTAACTAACTATAGGTCATACGTTCAATATTCACTGTTATATTCACGGCTTACTGCTAACCTGACTCCTGTAAAAACATCTGATGACAATATATCGGCCGAAACTTCAACACATAAACAATGTTCATACGGATCCCTTTCATTCTTTTTAAAGCATTTCTTTAGAGATTTATTGATTGTTTTTCAGGTCTCAGGGTACATCAGTATAAGCACATACACAACTGTGGTAAACACATATAAAGCATGGCATGAAAGAGTTGTACAGATTGCATGAATTCAGCAAATTTAAAAAGAAAGTACCCTGAAAGTATTTTTATAAGGTTTATTGAAAAGTTCGGGCTTCTGTCTAGTGGTAAAGATTCTTTTCCTTTCTTTTATTTTAAATAGTGACCAAGATACATAGTGAGCGGGATATTTTACAGTTATGTGATGGAGACACTGTTTTTAAATTAACCTCGAACCCACTGGCTGTTGTGTGCCGCTGTAGAGGCTGCACTTACAGAAATAACACCTCTTAAACCAACAGTACTTCCATCAGCGTGACAGGTGTTAACCGTTCCTCGCGGCCGCAGCTTCCCTGTCGACTTAATGGAAACGTCAGTTGTCTGAGATGTTTGAACATTTAGGTGGAGCTGAAAGAAAGGCTCTGATTGGTTCCTTTTTTTAAATAACTACTGTTGGACTGATTTGAGGTTTTACCATCATCTAAACCACAGACTGTATATATAAAGATGGACGACATGACAGTAAAGCCAAAACATCTGGATCGCCCCCTGGTGGCTGGCTGCAGTATAGGTCATAAGCCCCGCCCCCTACATGTTAGCGGATGGGACATGGGCCAAACTGAAAAATCAAAGTACACGTCAGATAAAATGTTCCCAAAGATGGTTTCTGTCATGTTAGGTAGTTCTTATCACGCTGATGTTTGTTCAAGTGTTTGATTTTCTGATCAGTTTGGTTTTAATTAGTTATTTGATGCTATAAAAACGGGGTGTGACGTCATGATTGACAAGGTTCTCTATTGGATCATATCAAGCCTGTCGCAAGGGATCTTGGCGTCTGATTTGATAGTAATTTAAGTTTTGAGCAGCACACAGCAAAGCTTGTGCAATCATGTTTTCATCATGTTAGAAATATTTTTTAAAAATACGACTGATCTTAACTTTTAAAGACACAGAGACCATTTTACACGTCTGGATCACTGCAACAGCCTTTTTTACTTGCCAGAATCAAAAATTTGAAATTTGGATTTGAAAAGTGCTCTATAAATAAAGATTATTATTATTATTATTATGACTGACAACTTGTGAGTGTGCTCGTGATTGGTTCGGGCGAGTTTGTGGGCGGGACCTCGATATCACTACTGCACGGACTCTGGCTCCAAATGACGTCACCGGCGCAAGATGGCAGCGCCTGTATCCGGGATATTTCGGCTTAATTTTTTGTACAGTGAAAGGAAGTGGAGACGCGTCGGCCATCTTTATATACAGTCTATGATCTGAACACTGTGAGGACATAAATCCAGCTGATAAAAGCTTCAAAGGTTAACGAGGAGGACTGGATTTATCTGGGTGTTTTTAGCAAACCGCATCTGTCGCTTCCTCTCAAATTGAATCCATTATTTAGACCACAGTTTCTCTTCAGTCTTTTTTTTGTTATTTCACAATAAGATAACTGCACTTTAATTGTCAAGCGAGCGAGCGGTGTGGTCGCTCCCTTAAGCCCACATGATGAATATTTATTGTCTTTTACGGTTTTCAAGCTACTTCCCGATGATGGAAGGAAACATTGTGCCGACTGATGCTTCGCCATCTGGATGTTTAGATGCTAGGACATATGGACACACACACACACACACACACACACACACACACAGGAGAGTCGGCTCTGCTATCCAGAAGCATATGGTTCTTTGAGATAGAGTGGAGACAGACTGGGCCATTCTGTTGGATAGCACCGAGGGCCTCAACATTGTTAGAAGTGCTGCCAAACAAACTTCACCCCACACACACACACACACACACACACACACACACAGTGTCTCGCCTCTCTAGCTGCTCTGCCACTTGTTTCAATGTGAAGTGAAAGGCGACATTCATTTGTTCCTGCAGGAGAGGCGAGCCGCATCCTCGTCTGAGTTTAACTCTGTGAAATGAAAATTAAGATACCTGTGAACTGCGTTACCGGAGGCTTACTCAGCAACATTTGGGCCGCGGCTGGTCTTTGTTCATTATACACTCGCAGTGCTCGTTAGCTCTTTTTGTCTGTTTGGTTGTCTCATTACGCAGATTACTCCCCAAATTGATTTCTCCTTTATCTTCTCAGTTTAAAAAGTCCCTTTATTTTGGAGCCTGGTGAGCCTAGAAAGCATTAATGTTATCGTTTTTATGAGAGAAAAACTGAGGCTCTCTTCTTGTATTATCACAAATTAAAATGTCTTTAGTTTAATTTGTGCCCTGATGAAGGGGGTCTATTTAAACTCAGGCAGAGCTCCAGCTTTTTGTTATTATTCCAGGCAGTAATATGCTTTTCTCTCTGATAGATAATACCAGATTTCTGGCAGTTTTTGTGAATTAATTACGTTTAATTAACACTGCCATCACTTTGATCCACAGGCTTTTCTGCAGCAGTCGGGCCAGATTTCATTTTGGCGGAACTGAGTTCGTAGCAGCATTCACAGTATCATTGTGCAGGTTAAGATTATTTGAAAGTGCTGCCTTCCAAATAAATATGATCCCTATGTTACTTTATTAAAATTAATATGCATTATTATTACCTTTATGTAATGCTTCCAGTTAGTAGGCAGGTGTACATGAACAAGAGTCAGCCATGCTAGCAGCACTGGCTCGGCTGTGCTAATGCTGTCAGCATGCTAACATACTAGCAATGACAATGCTAACATGCTGTTAACGTTTACCATATTACCGTCTTAGTTTAGTGTGCTAGCATGCTAACATTTGCTAATTAGCGCTAAACGCAAAGCACAACTTAAGCTAATGGAAATGTAATAAGTTTTACAGATATCAAATTATAATTAAATTAATCAGAAAACATAATACATAGATTAATTGATAATTAAATATTGTAGAGGCAACAATCCAGAGCATTCGTGTATTTGCACGTATTTAAATGCACACATTCATACAGCTGTTTGATGTCATATATCATTAATGATCAGCCAGTCTACTTCATGACGTATTGGACTTGTTGCTTCACTTGATTATAAAATAATTGAGTCACTGTATCTGCAATAATAACTTTAATTAGTGATTAAAAAGTATCTTTTGGAGTTGTTAAAGTACTTACGGTATTTGTTATTACTTAAATATCCCTTTAAATCGCATCACTACATTTTGAAATTGCACCCAAAGCAGTAAACGATTTTATAGACAATTCTTTTTTTTTTTTTACAGCCAGACTACTATTGTTTTTTTGTTATTTTAGAGCCCCACCCTGTTACCACCACCCGCACACCGTCACAACAGCACAGACTCACCAAGAGCTGAGAAATGTCTTGTTCAGCTTTATCACTTTTTTGGTGATAACACGTTAAACTTCAGTGAATGTGGGGAAACTGGAAGATTATAATAGCAGATGGACTAAAAGTTGGGGTTAAATGTAAAGACACTCAACAAGCTATTTCATATGAGGACATTTGAGGGAAAAGTTTGGATTGTTGCTCTGAAACTCGACAGTGGAAACCTGCAGTATGTGCCTCCACCAAAACACTACGCAGCCCCTCTCTGGGCCAATCAGGAACAAATATGTCACCTGGTTTTGACCTGTAATTCGAGTGCAGCCCTCGGGGCCAGTCATTGATTGTGACTGTGTTTTGAGAATATCAGATGACCAACGGTCCCAGCTACAAATCCCACATTTACCCAAACTGTTGTTTTTTTTCTTTTTAGGAGAGTGAGGTGGTTGATGTCATCAGAGATCAACAGGCCTGAACACTGACTGAACAGGTAAGGAAGGATTTACTTCCTCTGACTTTTATTCTGAAATCCTGTCGTAAAAACATATTTTCATCTCCATTTGCTTTTCTCACAAAGTATATATATATTTTTCTTTTTAATTCTTTTTCTTGTCAAACTACTTTCTTTTCACATAGTATTCATTTCATTGTCCAGACTCACCCCCCCACCCTCCTCTGCTGTCATTAGAAAGCATTGTAGGTTCCCATGAATGCCATTGGCTGTTTGTTTTGGCGGCTTCTTCTGGTGTGTGTGTGTGTGTGTGGCGGGGTTTCAGGGGTTAATTGGAGGCTTCAGGCCGTTTTTAAGAAATGAATTCTTGCTGTGACTCTGCTGCCCCTCATACAAACACCCTTCTCACATATCAGCCAATTACTAACACTCTACACACACACCTCTCTCGCTCTTTATTATATTGCTTTTCTTCTTCTTCTTCTTTTTGAAGTCTGTGATGGCGTTGAGGCAACGTTCGGGGAACTGAAGCTGTAATACACAAACACAGCAAACATTATATTCTTCTAGTACTGTGGTACGAAGTGGTAAGATGCTTACAGTGGGCAAAGACAAAGAAACAGAGAACAATTACCCTAAACCGAAACTAAAAGTTTAACCTTAACCCGTCTCTAACAGCCCTTTTAAAGAAGTTTGAACCATTAAAAAAACGTCCTCACTTCATGGTCTAAAACTCAGATTGGTCCTCACAAAGATAACATAAGAGCACACACACACAGGGACTATAGTTGATGTAGGAAGTTAAGCTTCAAGTTATGTAGATGTCAACCTCAAGTGGGTAAGGGATTCCAATAAGACCCTTGTTTATACACAAACACAGATTAGAGGTCTTCAGGCCAGATCCACCAGAGCCTCAGCGACATGTCCCGACCTGAACTGTGTTTCTCGTCCACCTTGATTCTGGGTGGCATCCAGCTTTGTTCTGGGTCTCTTAGTTCAGATGTGACCCCACAGGACCTGAGAACAGGGTGATAATAGCAACCACTTTCTGACGGATTTTGTGGCTGCATCGTATTTGACGTCGTGGTCCTACAGCTAGAGTTGGCAGCCGTTTTGGCTACTGAGTTTTTCTCCAGCCCCAGTTAAGTTCACTGTACAGGTGCTCGTGTATACATATTAAAAAAATACAATTTAAAAAGGATAAACTCTCCAGAAAGAAATGCATGAGAGTTTCTGATAATCCAAGCTCTAAAAGAAGCCTATAATATTATTTGTATATTAAAAGCTTGTCTTTACATGTTTGTGCTTCTTCTTATCATCCTTTGTTTCCCCTTAACTATATTTTGAAAGGAAGGGAAAAACACAGCTTCATTGTCCTCTACGGGCTGAAAGGTACAAGTCTTTAGAAACTCTGACCACACCCAGCATCACAGCTGGGTGGGTGTGGTCACGGTTTTGGTCTGTTAAGCTCGTGACCACACCCAGCTTTGATGTAGCTTGGGTACATAGCGCCACGGCTCATCACTGCATACAAACAGGGTGTGGAAGAAAACCAC
Source organism: Macquaria ambigua (assembly GCA_008360985.2). Classification (NCBI taxonomy): domain Eukaryota; kingdom Metazoa; phylum Chordata; class Actinopteri; order Centrarchiformes; family Percichthyidae; genus Macquaria; species Macquaria ambigua. The sequence continues at coordinate 4,525 of VMKM01003653.1, read as the reverse complement.
CTCTAGTTTACGGCCACATTATCAGACTGGGTGAAGTTTCTCTGGAAGCAGCTTGTTAAAGCTGTACGATGTTTACACCGAGTGAAATATTCAAACCCAAACCTCCATTTTAATGATGATTCCAACGTTTCTTCGGGGGGTTTGTTTGGGAGTTACCTTTTTATGTAGTCCATCCATTCTCACAGTTTGATCAAATCATGTGTCAGTTTTTCCATTATGTAGATTTCCTCTACTATCTCCATCCATTGTTCCTGGGATAAGGGGGGTCCACTTTACCCCATTTCTTTGTGATAGTTTTTTTTACTAACTATTAACAGTATTTTGACCAGATACCTTATTCGTACATTTATTCTGGATGCTTTTCTGCATCATTTTAGACAGATTCCTGCAACATTGAACCTGACGTATTTCATTTGGAAATTTGGGATTTCCACTGGAATCTAAAATAAAGATCTCTGCGTTTGAAGGACGTTTGGCTGGACAGTATGAGTTTGTACTGACTGACCCATCGCGAGTCAGTCAGGTTTAAGGGATGTTATAACAGCGTTGCCTTTTTGACCAGGAGGCAGTCGTGTTGGCTACTGAATTCCAACCCCAGTCAGCTTCACTGCAGAGAGGATACAGTATTTTTGCACATGAGTTGTTGAAGTTCATTCTGGGGAGTTGCTTCTTTTTCCCCTTTTGGGGATTTGTTTATATGCCAGGCAGCCCTATCCTGCAATTCAATTCAATTCAGTTTTATTTATATCATAACAAAGTTATCTGAGGGCACTTTTTCATGAAGAGCAGGTCTAGACCGACTCTTTATATTTACAGAGACCCAACAGTTCCCACCATGAGCAGCACTAGGAAACAGTGGCAAAGAAAAACTCAGGCAGAAACCTCGAGCAGAACCAGAACCAGGCTCTGGGTGGGCGGTCATCTGCCTCGACCGAAGAAGTCATTTGGCATGCTTTTGCATCGGTACACTAACGGCCTTTCTTTAAATTATCTTGATGTGCAGAGACATTAAACTGCTGTAATGCCGAACGACACGTTCGACTCCATTTGGCTTTTTTTTTGGTCTGTAATTCTGAAATGGACAGGTCCATCTTCTGTTTGGGTCCTTTTCTTTTTGTCTGGTACAGATTTTTGGGCATATAATGTTAAGACTTCTACCACACACACACACACACACACACACAGGAAGACAGAGTATACACAAACAGATTACCTGCCACGGTAATGGTTGTAATACCTCGGACTCAGATGCTGCCTGCAGACAGGTTGCAGGGTTATTTTGGCCATTTAAGCTCAGTTCATAACCCCGACTGAGTATTGTTTCAGAGGCTTTTCCACCCTGCAGATAATCAATCCAGGTTTTTTTAGGGAGGGAACAACACAGAATATTTCTAAAATAGTTTATATTAAAGTTAATGAAATAATAATTTATCAGCAGTTTCAGTCTAAGCATGTTGCTGCTGGACCCCAGTGTGACCGGTTGATCTGAATGGCTGGTTTCTATGATCTGCTTCTGTCCACTCACAGCCTGCCAACTCACATTAAAGCGTGTCACTGCAGTGTGTGTGTGTGTGTGTGTGTGTGTGTGTGTGCGCCTTTCCTCCACTTCCCCTTCTGTCGTCCATCCATCACTGTTTCCCTCCTGCCTCCATGTTCTCAATATCTCATTCCAGTGGGGTTTTTTTTTTGAGTAGTTCTTGTTCCCATAAACTGCTTCATTTTCTCAGCCTTCCATGAGAGCTTGTACCTTGTCACTCCCTCAAATCTTATTAAAGCAAATACAAGGGTCTGAGTGTGTGTGTGTGTGTGTGTGTGTGTGCGTGTGTGTGTGTGTGTGTGGGTGAGTGATATCAGTTTCTCAGGGTCAAATCATTAATCCGTGTCTCATTTTTGAGGTGCACCAACTACGACGGATAAGTCCTGCTCAGCTCAGTTTTTATTCTTTTTTTTCACCTGGTTGACTTTGATTTTCATTGTGTCTTTCGTCCTGAACAAACAGTCCAAACCGCAGTCACATAAGGTCATATATGTTCCTTTGTTTACATTCATCCCCTGACCTCAACTGTAATTACAACTCTCGACTAGAAATCTGAAATCTAACCCTAAAACTAAACTAGAAAATGCTGGAGAAAATGCAGTGTGAATGCTGAAAGCTCAAATGCCCATTGCTGGAAATGCTACTGCTACTAATACCTCTACTACTACTAGCAGTAGCAGTAGATGGGAGATTTGAGACTAGGACTCGAGTCAGACGTTACGAAAATGAGGACAGAAAATGAGATGACACTTGATTGGGACCTGTCTGTTCTGCGACTTGACTCCATAAAGACTTTAAAGCGAAAACACAAGTTGTGACCTTTTTAAAATCCTGGAACAATAAAAAAGAAATGAGACAGCGCTAAGCAGACCTTGCACAGCCACACACCTCGAGTATTTCATTTAGGCCAATGCACTTGAAAGGTGTCAGCTACTGTATGTAAAAAAAACAACTCAGGGACACGAAAGACTTGCATCCGACTTGCATTTTGCTCATGAAGACTTGTGACTTGACTCTCACTAACCCTCGAGGATGTTGAACCTGAGATCTATTTTGTCGAGACATTAGACTCGACGTCTCGATTGGCTTGAGACTTGCTTTGACAGATTTGATGTTTGACTTGTCTCAACTGACTTGGGACTTGATTTGGGGAGTTGTTTGGATAAGACTTGGACTTGTCTTGATTAACCTGAGAATTGCTTTGACAAGACTTGATCTTTCATTCGGACTTGTCTTAACTAACTTTGACTTGAGACTTTTCTCAAATGACAAGACTGAGTCAGGCTTGAGCCAGTCCATGCGACTTGAGACTAGGGCTTCAACTAATGATTATTTTCATTATCGATTCATCTGCCAATTATATTCTCCATTGATCAATTAATTGTTTAATGGTCAAAATGTCAGAAAACTGTGAAAAAATGCCCATCAGAGTTCAAGATGGCGTCTTCAAATTGCTTGTTTTTTTCTGACCAACAGACCAAAACCCCTTTTTGTTTGGTTTACAGCGATCTAAAACAGAGAAAAGCATCAAAATGAAAGACGTGGAACGAGTGACTGAAACGATTAATTGATTATCAAAACAGTTTCTGATTAATTTTCTGCCAATTGACTAATCGATTAATCGTTTCAGCTCTACTTGAGACTTGAACGTGCAGTTAGACTTGAAACTTGCTTGAGACACGCCTCAGTAGACTTGGTGCTTCCCTCGAGTCTTGTTCTGGTAAGACTTGAACTTGTCTTCATTGATCTGGGAATCGCTTTGACAAGACTTTAATATTTGACTTGGGACCTTTGAACTTGTCCCAGTTGACTCGAGACTTGAGGGTCTGTCACGCGGTCGCCCGAGTCTCGTTTCTACAAAGACTTCCTCTTTAGTTACTCTCTGGTACTCATAAGTACTTAAGAACTTAACAACCACATAGACACTCAGTTTGTTCTTTAAGTATTTAACATCGGTACAAAACATGTGCTCTCAGCAGATTCAGTCCAGGAAATATCAATAGTGACCTTCTCAGAGCCTCAGCCATCAGTCTCTCTGGTGAATGATTAATATCACCACAGCTTCGGTTCTGTGGAGCAAACGTGGGGATATCTGGGAGAGCTTTCATCAAGTCGTCTCTTTTTCACTTTTCTATTAATCTTCTTCATCACTTCATCACTTACCTCACCGTGTCTGCTGCTGTGTGTGTGTGTGTGTGTGTGTGTGTGTGTGTGTCTGGCTGTCTGGCTGTTGTGTTTGGATTTAGTCCCAGAACTGTATCGCTGCGTGAAATGTGAGGTGTGTGGGTTTGACTGGAGTCCATTTTTGTCTTTACAGACACACACACACACACACACACACCTACACACACACACACACACACACACCTACACACACACACACACACACACACACACACACAGACAGATGACAGATGGCAAACATCTCTGGAGACCTGCCAAAACTCAGTGTGTGTCCATCTTTGTCATTATATATATGACTATAATCAGCTCATTAATCCATAGCCTTAATGATGAAGGGAGGGAGGGAGGGAAGAGGGAAAGAAGGAAGGATGGAAGGAAATGAGGAAGAAAGGAAGGGAGAAATGGAGGAAGGAAGGAGGTAAAGAAGGAAGGAATGAAGGATGGAAGAAAGGAAGGGAGAAAGAGAGGGAGGGAGGAAAGAGGGAAAGAAGGAAGTAAGCAAGGATGGAAGAAAGTGAGGAAGAAAGGAAGGGAGAAAGGGAGGAAGGAAGGAGGTAAAGAAGGAAGGAATGAAGGATGGAAGAAAGGAAGGGAGAAAGAGAGAGGGAGGGAGGAAGCAAGGAGGGAAGAGAGGGAAGAAACGAAGGAAGAAAGGGAGGGAGGGAGGGAGAAAAGAGGGAAAGAAGGAAGGATAGAAGGAAGTAAGGAAGAAATGGAGGGAGGAAGGAGGGAAAGAAGGAAGTAAGCAGGGATGGAAGAAAGTGAGGAAGAAAGGAAGGGAAAAAGAGAGAGAGGGAGGAAGGA